>CM077243.1:4149234-4306734 GCA_039654775.1 Spinibarbus caldwelli
GCTGTCTCTTTCTGCAGCGTTCGGGGCGATTCTGCAAGGGAGTCTGTTTGGTGTGGCTGGAATGCTCCCAGCGTCCTACACCACGCCCATCATGAGCGGACAAGGCCTGGCAGGGACATTCGCGGCCTTCTCCATCATCTGTGCCCTCGCCTGTATGTCTTCATCCTTTGTCACTCTCTTTATGTTCTTCTTTTCCAAATCAAAGGAACCAGAATTTGGAAAATTCCAAACCAGTTTTGTTATTGTTAGCTAAAACAAATAGTTTTGTTAATTAAATAAAATATAAATATTAAATGAAACATTTAAAAAAAAAAAAAAAGTAAATTTAGAAAGAAAAGCTAAATAGATATATTAAAAAAGCTAAAAATAATAGAAATGACAAACACAAAACAATTTGACTAAAACAAAAAAATTTAAATATTAAACTATAATAGGATATAAGTAATACTTACTAGACAAAACAGATTCAAAATAGACTCATATGTGTTTAAGGCTGAAATAAAATGAAATATTAGTATAAGATAAACTTAAACTGAAAAATCTTGCCTTGGCAACTAACTGAAGTAAAATAGGTTGAATTACTAAAATTAAAACTGAAATAGAATAAAACTAAATAGAAATATTCTTTATAAAACTAATAAAAAGGATAAACACGCATAAGAAATTTACCAAAACTAATAATATTAAAATTTTAAATATTAATAAATACTATAAAATATAAATAATGCTGAAATAACGCTGGACCAAAAGATTTAAAGTAGATTCAATTAAATGTTTAATGCTGAAATAACGCTGGACCAAAAGATTTAAAGTAGATTCAATTAAATGTTTAAAGCTGAAATAAAAAAATAAAATAATAATAAAAAAAAAAAAAATTATTATCTGAAGCTTAAACCTAAATGAAAATTGGAAATATTACCTTGGCAACTAAAAAAAAAAAAAAAAAAAAGCTTAAGTAGAAGTACTAAAACTAAAATTTAAATAAAAAAATAATGCAAAATAGTGCAAAAACTAATAAAAATTACAAATGAACAAAAAAAAAATACTAAAATTAAAATGAAAACTGAAAAAAAAAAGCTAATACTGTAATAATATATAAATACTAAAATCACACTGGACAAATTTTAAATAGATTGAAAACAGATGTTAAATGTCACAACTAAAATACTACACTAGTGATAATTTTATGTTTATTTATGTGCCGGTAAAAGAGTTTCGCAGGGACTTCCATGAGTACTTTTCAGGTGCTGAATCTGTGTTGTGAAGTAACGGTGTGTTGCAGAAATGACTGTTTAGTTCCAGGTATTGACCTGAGTCTTGTCTTTTCCAGCTGGCTCAGAGTTGGAGGACAGTGTTTTCGGTTACTTCATCACAGCCTGTGTGGTTATTCTCCTGGCCATCCTTTCTTACCTCGCTCTGCCTAAAATGGTATGACGTAAACTCACATCTGTGTTTCATTTCCACTAATCAATGCTGAGAATTATGTTTCGATGTTTACATGTTAAAAACTAAAAGTATTTGTTCTGCAGGAGTTTTTCCAGTATTATTCTGAGAGCAATGGCTCCCGATCCAGCGCTGATGAGGAAAACAAGATGGATTTGCTGAAACCAGGTAATGCTCATTGTTTCATATTCATCAAAAATGTTTCTCTACACATCTGATGCCATCAGTGATGTCATCTAATGCTGATCAAAAACTCATGAAGAAATATGAGACCACTGGAATAAAAAAAAACACAGTTACCAATGCATCCAACCTTGTAGACAAGTTAGATTTCACACTGAATGACTGCTTTTCATTTTGTTTTGTATCACACAAGCTGACAGAGAAAACATGCAGAAGTTCTAATATGGCAAAGTTCATGAATATAGTGTTAATAAGGCCATAGAGATGATGCTCTCTGAAGGTTACCAATCATTAAAAAAAAAAAAACGAGTTAATATTCTGACTACATACAGACACATCTAATCAAGATTTTGGGGTAATTTATTTGTGCTACTTTTTTATTTTATTTATTTATTTTTTTAATAATTTTGTAATTTTATCATTTTGATAGTGCCCCTACATATTTTGACTTTGGGACACTAGTGCCCTTAAAAACCAGAGTTTAACACTTACTTTTATATCATTTTTATTTTTATTGTATTTTATAATTTTGTAATTTTTATTTTATTTTATTTTTATTGTATTTTTAAGTAATTTTATCATTTTGATAGTGCCCCTACATATTTTGACTTTGGGACACTAGTGCCCTTAAAAAGCACAGATTCCTGTCTTGAATGCATTTACACTGAGTTTAACACTCACTTTTATTTTTTTAATTTCAATTTATATCATTTTTATTTTTATTGTATTTTATAATTTTGACCTTTCCTCTAAATATCACACTATTTTCCCCCAATTTATTCATTTTTTTATTTTAATGGTATTTTTTATTTGATCGTATTTTACATTAACATTTACTGTACCTTAAATATTTAGACTTTAGATTTATGTCTAGACACCTTTCCAAAACCACAGAGTTCTGTCTTAAAATCTTTAACACTAAGTTTAACTCTCATTTTTGTGCTAAACTTGTTTTAAAATATTATTTTGTTTTATTTTATGCAGTTTTATGCAATTTTGCTCCTAAATATTTTGACTTTGGGACACTATTCTCTTAAAAAATCTTTTTTTTTTTTCTTCGTGACGTGGCCAAGTATAGTTACTCATACTCGGAATTTGTGCTCTGCATTTAACCCGTCCAAAGTGCACACACACAGCAGTGAACACACACACACACACACACACACACACCGTGAACACACACCCGGAGCAGTGGGCAGCCATTTATGCTGCGGCGCCCGTGGTTCAGTGCCTTGCTCAAGGGCACCTCAGTCATGGTATTTACTCCCCCCACCTACAATTCCTGCCGGATCTGAGTCTCGAACTCGCAACCTTTAGGTTACGAGTTCGACTCTTTAACCATTAGGCCATGACTTCCCCAAATCCCGTAGTCTGAAAGTGACTGAACAGTGTCTGAATGTGTTTTTCATGATGTTTAAGACTTTTTTGCTGCTAAATGACAAATACAGAAGTATGGCTTTGTGTCTGACTCATATCATCCGTCTTTCCCTGTAAAGAGAACATAGTTTTTGTGTTCTTGGCTTGTAGAAGGTCAAGCAGAGAAGAGGCCAGTCCTGAGCCTGACTGATGAAGAGAGCAGACCCGCTGTCTCAGTGTTTGGCATCTTCAAACAGGTATTAACTCCAACCAGCTGCCCACATAACCAACCAAACTAGCTATCTCTAAGCCATAGCTGAAGTTAGTCACGCATAATAAAGCCTCCCAAGAGCAGGAAGTCTGTTTGTAATAACACTTGTACTGTCTGCTCTCCTGTCTTAGATCTGGGTGATGGCTCTTTCCGTTTGCTTTGTTTTCACCATCACCATTGGTGTCTTCCCAGCCGTCACTGTTGATGTCAAGACCACTGTTGCTGAAAAGGAGAACAGATGGTGTGAGTGTGTTTGCATGTCACTATATCGATGTTCCTACTTATTCTCTGCCACTGAAAGCAGTCGTGTCACAACCGCTCTCTCTCTTTTCACAGATACTTATTTCATCCCTGTGTCCTGCTTCCTCCTGTTTAATGTGATGGACTGGGCCGGCAGGAGCCTGACAGCTGTTTGTATGTGGGTACGTATGTATGTGATAATCAGGCTCAGACGGAGACTCTTCAAACACGTGCTGAGAATGCTTTATTAGGGCCTGAATCAGATGGAGTATCTGCTTTTTGTATTTGACCGTCCCCTCCTGGGTTTTCATGGAATCCCTTAAAGTGTGATCTTTATGAACAGACTTGAGCAATAAAGAGCAGAGCAGGGAAAACACTGTTGGAAAGTGTCTCTGGAAAATCCTACATCATGTTGAAAGAGCAGTTCAGCCAGAAATGAAAACTCTGTCTTCATTTATTATGTGGAACAAGTTGCTGTTTCCATACAGTGACCACAGGCCGTCAAGCTCCAAAAAGCACCATTAAAAGTGGTCTTCTGAAGTCACATGATTGCTTTGTGTGCGGAACAGACTGAAATGTTATTCACCAAAAATCTTGCCCTCTGTTGCAGCTCGTTTCATTCATGCAATTTCAGTCTGTTCCTTGTAAACAACTATTTTCATGACTACTGTTATGATACTTTTATGGTTGGTTGAATAACTAATTGATAACCAAGTAGATATTAAAGATTTATTTATTATACAAATGTAGTAGATATATTAAGTATTTATTTATTATACTAATATAGGACATGTACAAGGATTTTTTTTTATTTATCTATCATAATACAAATACAGTAGATATGAAGGATTTATTATTTATGTTTATAGTAGATATCAAGGATTTTATTTATCATAATATAAGAGGTAGATATCAAGGATTTTATTTTCATAATATAAGGTAGATATCAAGGATTTTATTTTCATAATATAAGAAGTAGATATCAAGGATTTTATTTTCATAATATAAGAAGTAGATATCAAGGATTATATTTATTTATAGTAGATATCAAGGATTTCATTTTTCATAGTACAAATATAGTATATATCAGGGATTTATTTATTTATAGTAGATATCAAGGATTTTATAATATAAAGTAGATATCAAGTATTTATTTATTTATTTATAGTAGATATCAAGGATTTCATTTTTCATAATACAAA
This sequence comes from Spinibarbus caldwelli, assembly GCA_039654775.1. Taxonomy (NCBI): domain Eukaryota; kingdom Metazoa; phylum Chordata; class Actinopteri; order Cypriniformes; family Cyprinidae; genus Spinibarbus; species Spinibarbus caldwelli. The sequence continues at coordinate 4,153,930 of CM077243.1, forward strand.
TACTGCAGATATCAAGGGTTTATTTAGTTATTCATAGTAGATATCAAGGATTTTATCATAATATAAATGAAGTAGATATTAAGGATTTATTGATTTATAGTAGATATCAAGATTTCATTTTTCATAATACAAATATAGTAGATATCAAGGATTATATTTATTTATTTATTTATAGTAGATATCAAAGTTTTTATTTTTCATAATACAAATACAGTAGATATCAAGGTTTTTATTTTTTTATTTATAGTAGATAACAAGGATTTTATTTATCATAATACAAATATAGTAGATATATGAAGGATATTTATTTATCCATCATAAAATAAATATAGACTTTTATTGATCATAATACAAATGGTAGATATGGCTTTTATTTATTTATAATACAAATACAGAAGATATCAAGACGTATTTGTCATAATACAAATATAGTAGATATCAATGATTTTATTTATTATAATACAAGTATGCTGTATCAAGGATTTTATTTTCTTAGTTTTCTGACTATCTATCATAATACAAATATAGCAGATATTAAAGATTTTTATTTATTATCATGATACAAATCTATATTTTTATTTATTATAATACAAATAGTAGATATCAAGACTTAATTTATAATAATACAAATATAGTAGTGAAGAGTTTTATCGTAATACAAATAAATTACGTCAAGGCTGTTATGTATTTGTTTATTAATTATCATAAGACAAATGTTGTTAATGTTGTTGGCGTCACTGCTAAATCAGCTCTCAGACTGCAGTAAAAGTCAAGTATAACTATGCGTTCACGTGTTTGATGCTTAGGAAGGTCAATGTGAAGGTTTTTTTCTTGTGAAATATCAGTTGTCATCGCTGGCTTGATAATCATGTTTGTATGATCTGAAGAAGAGTTGATCTGTGTTGAGCATCTGGCGGCTCAGTTCCTCTCGCTTCTGTAAAATGTAAGTCAACATAGAAAAAACATCCTGTTATGTAACTTCCTCCATAAAATGTCAAACTCACTTACAGGGAAAACTGATTAAGTTATAAAGGAAAACCTCAGTGGAGCAGATCCGATCACTCTGAAAATCTTTCTCAGCATTCCTGGCATTTTGGGAGTCTTTAATAACACGAGCACTGGAAACTGTCCCGTGTGCAGTCAGCTGTCTCACGCTCATTGCTGCTCATGTATGCTATTACCACACTCAATCAATCTACTAAGATAGTGAATTTAAGATGTCTCGTCCAGGCAATGGCTGTAAATTAGCCAGATTTAGATTCGCTATTGTCATGAGTTTGGAGTATTTTAGGAGCTAAACCACTTTCACATGGACGCTCACATGACCTCAGAATGTACTGAAGGTGCTGAAGGCCTGTTCTTCAGTCTTTCTCATGCACTGATTGGCTGGTTAAGCAAATGGATTGCAGTGGTTGACCAGAATGGGTTTGATAATGGCCGATGCGGTCCTGATGGACCTTGCTAGTTGATTTAATGAGAATGACAGCTGTGTATTATGATATAATACAAAACTGTGACATTTATTATAAAAAATTGCTGAAGTTAAAAGAACATTTACATTATATTTGGTAACACTTAACAGTAAGGTCTTAATGTTTAACATTTGTTAGTTATGTATTAATAAATGTTGACAATATTAACAATAACTTGGTAAAAGTTAAATAACAAATTAAACCTTTTTTGATACCCAATATTTAAAATAAATTTTATTTTAAATAAATAATATTAAATAAATATTAAATACATTTACAATTTTAAATAATAAATTATAATATATATATATATATATATATATATATATATATATATATATTAAACATTCTTTTCAGTGTTTAGTAATTAATCACTTTAAATTGGTTTAATTTCAGTTTAAGTTTGTGTAATTTAGTTTTTTATTGTTTTAAAAATACAATTTTAAATACTTCTCTTTAGCAATAATTAATTTATTTCGGTTTGCATTTTAGTAATTTTAGTACTTCAACTTGAGCTTAGTTTATTCCCTTTAGTTCATTTTTTTTTTTTTTAGGTTTTTATCTAATATTCATATTTTTATTTTCTCAACGAAAACCATCTAATAGTTTTCATAAAAATAGTTTTACTTAAATATAAGGCTGATTGTTTTTCAAATTTGAAAAAAAAAAAAAAAGGTTATGCACATTATTTTTTGAAAAAATAATTGATACATTTTGAAATTGGCAGAGCAAAGAGCTTGCTGTTAATTGTCTCAAGTGTTTTTTTGGTATTTTATAATATAGTTTTTCATCATTTTAAATTACAATTTTAAATATTTCTCTTTAGCAATATTTTTATTTCTGTTTTAATTTCAGTAATTTTAGTAATTCGACTTAAAATCAGTTTATTTCACTTCAGGTTATAATAATTTAAAATGACTAGTACATTATGCTATCGCTAATACAGTATTTACATAAACTGAATGGTGTGTCTTGACAAATAAAATGTAATAAATTTCTCCGATTTGGTTTGTTGTGAAGATGATGATGAATGTCTGTGGACTGTGGAATTAAAATTCTGACATCTGCTCTCTGTTCAGCCCGGTAAAGACAGCATCTGGCTGCCCGTCCTGGTCATCGCACGCTTGGTGTTCGTTCCTCTCTTCATGCTCTGTAACGTTGAGCCCAGATACACCCTGCCTGTGGTGTTCGCTCATGACGCCTGGTACATCGTTTTCATGATCCTCTTCTCCTTCAGCAACGGATACCTGGCCAGTCTCTGCATGTGCTTCGGACCAAAGTACGTACAGAATATCATCAACATGCATGAGAAAAATAGACCTAATATCAGGCTCAATTTGTGCAGCTGTTGGCTCTTCAAGCGATCAGACCTAGCAATATTAATGTAATTTTTTCTGTACATGTTAAACACAGGCCTGATGATGTAGTCAGAGTTCTTCATGTCCTCTAATGCTTTGTGTTTGTCCCACAGGAAAGTGTCCAAACATGAAGCAGAAACCGCAGGGGCCATCATGGCCTTTTTCCTCTCTCTTGGCTTGGCTCTGGGAGCCGCGTTATCCTTCGTTTTCCGGGCCATGATCTAGAACCGTGGCCCAGTTCTCAGTATGATGAAGAAGAGGAACTTTAACCTTAGATATACACAGTGCCAGAGAGAATGCTTGCTTGCTTGTCCCTCTTGTGTGTTTTCTTGAAGAAGTGGAACTGGAATAGACAGCATTCACACAGGGATTCAAAGACGGACCATCTTCATCAACATTATGATGTTATGAGCATCATCATCATCAGGCAAAAAAATGAGCCAAATCTGTCTACATTACTTTTTATATACTTTTTGTAAATTGTGCCAATTCAGTATTTAGCAATAATGTATAGTTCAGGTTAACCCCTTTCTGTTTGTTATTTTTAATGTTTTAATGGTCCTGTTTTAGTTTTGTTTAGTGAAGGCAGAGACATGCAGCTATTAGGGCAGTAATTCACTGCAAAAAATTGTCTAAGTATTTTTGTCTTTTTCCCCATTACAAATGTCTAAAAATTCAAAATGAATTTTCAATATGATATAAAATCTTGTTTTCTGAAAAATATATCAAAATGAAGCGAGTATGCTTAAAACCAAGAAAAATATCAATTGGATAAAAATTATTTGGTTTTCCCTTTGAATTAAGTTGATTTTTTTTGCATTATTGACAGACATTTTTCTTTCATCTAATTTTGACAATTTTAAAAAGTAATTTTTTTAAGTAAATGTCTCTTCATTTAAGAATATTTAGATATTTGTACTGAAAACAAGACGGTAATACTGTTTAAGGAACTCATTTTTGCAGTGGTTCTAGATAAATCATACTGTATCACACCATTAAAGGGCCCCAATTTGAGTTTATAGTGGCATTTTGAATCTTAAGATCTGTTCAGATGTCTGCTGTTTTTTTTGTCAGCTGCATGTATTTGATTTGAACTTGTTTTCAAATATTGGCCTTAGTATTTTGTCGGCAATGGCTGAAGTTTTTCATTTTAAATGAAGTCAAGAGTGAAGGCCTAAAAGTGTTACATTTGACCTTATTATTTATACATTTATTTTATAACTGCTTTTTGTATGAATTTGTTTAATGCAGCATGTATGATGACACATTCTAACACCATGTAAATGCACAGCTTGCTTTGGTGCCTTTTAAATGAGATGTTTTCCAAAAAATAGGCAAAATTGAAATGTGTGGTGCGGTGTGGTGGTGGGTGTGTGTGTGGGTCTGTGAATGGATGGGAATAGAAATAAACGCATTTCTGTTTGTAACTGCGTGATCATGTCTGTTCAGTACGTGAGCTGCATCAGAGACTCGACTGCTCGTCTGTCAGCGTCTCGTAATGGAGGGTTACAGTAAAAACGGTTTGTAATTACAGGAAGTTTGCTTGATTGCTGCCGCCATTCCTGTGGCAAACCCAAGAAACTTCATTAATGCTTGACGCAACTTTTAAATGTTACATCCACCAATTGTCTCACATTCACAAAGGCTGATTTTCATTATAAAATACCATAATAAAATACCATAATTCCTATGGTTATTGTTAACTGGGGTCATTGCCATAAAACAAGGGCATTAAAATGATGAAGACGGTGTTAGTTAACACTGATTAATATTTTATAAACTGTGTTGTTTTTGCTTACATATTATGCGAAGATGAATCTGCTTTATTATGCATTTTCTGTTTTGGTCATATGAGGAAACATACAGTGGTGGCCAAAATTATTACAACACTAGTATTTTCACCAGCTAAAAATGCTTTTAAGTCAGTCATTTCTATCTTTTGCTGTAGTCTGTCAGTAGGAAATGTCAGTTCACATTTCCAAACATTAATTTTGCCATTAATTGTAATAATCCAGTGAGATTTTAGTTTGCACCAGAAGATTGACAACAGCCAGTGCTCCTGTTGTCCAAACCTTGTTGTTGTCCAGTTCAAACCTGTTGTATCCTCTATCAAATGTAGGTTGACCACAGTTATTAATGGAGCATATTAGACCAATTTCACCTCTCTTGAATTTGGATTTAAACAATTTAAACTCTCCCGAAGCTGAAGACAGCAGATATGTTCCGACAAGTCCACGTTCACTTGAATCCTGTGCAAGATTGGGAGAGAAACCTGTTGATTTGTTGTTCAGATCCCTCACAGACTTTATTGAGGAAAACCAGGAGTCCTCTCTGGAGAAAGTGACTGGATTATATGAGGAGTACGAGAAAGGAAGAAGAGAACGACTGCGCTTGTGTCGAGAGGAGAGAGAGCGAATCATACTAGAGGGCTGGAATAGAAAGTCATCTGTAAAACCATTCACAGCTCTGGAAACTGTCCTGGAGCAAACAGCTGAGAGTCAAAGCACCGATTCCAAATCCAAATGTCCAATCTTTCAAAGTGATCATTCAAAGTCTGCGATTTCGATCTCAGATGGGTTCCCAATTTCATGCGGTCAGAAATTTCTCTACAATTTCAGTCTGGCCGACCTCAGACGATCTCCTGCGACGGAGCGTCGGCTGAAGAGCCTCTCACAGGAGATCAGTCGCAAATTAAGCATCGCCGTCCCAGAAAAAGATCGCAAGATTGCTGCATTGATGCTGGCCAAGCACGAAGAGGAGCAGTTTCGTATACACCAAAGCATGTTTGAGGAGCAACATTGTGAGGAGGAGCAGTGGCGTGAGGAGGAGCGTCGAGCTCACATGGAGCAAAAGCGACGGAAAGAGCTTCTGCGACATATTCGCCGCTGGCAGGAGGGACTTGGAGGAGCGAAGGAGGCGGCGAGAGGAAGAGGAGGCGATGCTTGCGGAGCAATGTGAGAGGGAGACGCTTCGACAAGAGGAGCGCTGGAGGAGGCTTGCCAAGGAGCAACAATCTCGACGCAGGTTCAAGCTTGATGTGGCGAGCAGGAATGCAAAAGAGAGCAAATGCTACCAAAAGAGGCTCCTTCAGGAGAAGGAGCGCATTGAGGAGGCGCAGCGAGAGAAGGAGCTGCAGGAGGTGCAGGAAAAAGAACACCACGCAATGAGGAGCAAGCGAATGCAGGAAAAGAGAGAAGAGAGGAAACTCAAGCAAGAGAACCAGAGGGAGCTACTCAAACACCTCCTCCTAAAAAAGGAGGTGGAGGAGCAGGAGTGTACAGAGAAGGAGCTCAAGCGAAAAGGACTGGAGCAGAAGCTGCAACGCTCCAAGGAGAACCATGCGCTGCTTCTGGAAAAGCGGGTGCAGGAAATGCGATCACGTGCCGCGAAAGAGGAGGCGCAGATGCGGATGGCAAAACAGTAGGTGAGAAGGGAGAACAAGGACCGGTTGGAGCAGAAGCAAATGTTGGTGCAACATTGCCAGCTGCGGACGGAGCGTGCAGTGATGCAGGCGCAGGAGCAGCAGCGGCGAAGAGCTCAAGGCGTCAGACGAGAAAACCAGGAGAAGAAGCTCAGCCATTGCAGACTACGAGAAAGAGTCTTGGAGGAGGAGAAAGCTCAATGGGAGCAGAGATGCAAGGCTGTGACGCAAAAGGAAGAGCGCAGGGAGAAGCTGCAGAAAGAGAGGGCTGAGCCCCAGGAGAGGAGCCGAAAGGTGGCTCACGCCTCCTGCTAAATGTGGGAGAGGGTGAGGGAGCAGACGTCCAGTTGCACCTTTGACCAGATGACATGAGAAGCCGAGCTGACCACTCAAATGGACCACCTGAAACTATGAATAGTGTAGAACTAAAAAAAATAGAAAAAGAAAAAAAAGATTTGTAATATTATTAATGGAGCCAAACAAAAGGCAGAGGAGTATAAAACAAATTCATAGCCACGTTTAAATGTAAATGCAGCTTCTGTCAGACGTATTAGACAGCAGAGAACCAGTTTTATGTTTTTCTTTCAGATTTGGTGTTTACAGTGCTGAAGATGTATTTATCAGGCAATTAATAAGCATTTAAACTGCACCAGAGAGGCCAAGTATTTATTGAATATGTATTATTTATTGACTTTTATTACCCAATAAAGTTTTGGAATATTTTACAATATTTCTTAATAATTTTTATGTGGATTTTGTGTTGCAAATTTGAGGCTGATTTGGATAGAAACTTAGGAAATTCTGCCAGGGCATTCTTGGGTTAAAAAAATAAAATAATTCTTTCATTCATGTCTGAATTAAAGCATGACTGACTGAATTTAAATTGCATATTTGAGATAAATATATTCTGATAATAATGATTGGTTGCACATCTATTGGTGTATTGATGTTGTTTATCTACAGCTGATACATCATCTTAAAGTCGGCAAGGTCATTGTGCCAGTGTTATTACTGATAATTACAACAAAAACTAAAAATCTTTGTCACTTGAAATAAAGTTGAAATAAAATATAATAGAATAAAAACTTGATAACAATAAAAGTAATAAAAAACTTAATAAAAGTAAAAAAAAAATATCAGCAGCAGATATATTAAGACACATCTTAAGGTCAAATGATTTTTGTCAACAATTGATCTGCAAAACACAAAAATGCACACAAAACAGCAGCATTTATGGCTTTTAATAGATTGTCGCGTACCAGAGAGATTGTCGTGACATCTCAATGTGTGCATGTATTTCAGATTGCACTGCATTTAGTTCTCAAAATAAACATTGGTTTATATTAATACAAGGCATTCTTTGCTTAATATAAAACTTCAAAAAATAAACAATATTTTAAAATTCTTTGGAAAAAGATCACTGTATTACACTTACGTTTAGCAACTTTATGGCAGTGATGAAAATGATAAAATTTGATTCTAGAAATAAGAATATAAAATATCAATCTTCACCTTTGAGATTCTCTCACAATAGAGATTTTCTCCCTGGTGTTCAAAAATCCTTATTCCATTGATGGCATCATGAAAAGGGTATAAGAGTAGCTGGTGATTTATTTTTAAATAACATTTTAATGTCTTTTAACCAACTAAAGGATAAGTTTGAGCTTGAAAGTGGTAGTTTTTTGGGGATACCTTCAGATTCGCCATTTTGTTAACTCTGGTAACCTCAAGCCTCCTGAGGAAATGCCTGTATACTGCGAAATAGAGGATTTTCTGTTGAAAATGACCGATACATGACACCTTATATCAAAAGCTTACCTTCTTTTTTATTCAATGGATCACAGTGGTATTGATCATATTTGGCGTACCTGGGAGAAAGATCTCAGTACTGAGTATATCGATGACGACTGGGTAGATACGGTTAAATCTATTAGAAGTATATTTACTTGCAATAGACTGGTCGGAATGCAATACAAATTATTGCTAAGACTCTACATTACCCCATGAATTCTGAATAAGATGGAACAGTAATCACTCTCCATCATGTAATAAATGCCAGAGTGAAATTGGAACTTTTATGCATTGTTTTTGGCACTGTCCAGTCATCACAAAGTTTTGGGATGGGGTGGTACGGAAGATAGGGGATATTTTTAAAATAAACTTTACCAAGGACCCTGTTTTTTTTTTTACTTGGTTTGCCAGCAAAAGACATTGCTTTAACCGCTACTCTGCGATAAGCTCCTGTTACTCGCTAGAAAATGCATCCTTATTGAGTGGATTCACTTTAGACCCCCATCACTTTCCCTTTGGTCCTGAGAGATCTTCAAAGTATTGCCTATGGAAAGACTAACTGCTGTGGTTAGGGGAGACAGTGCCATGTTTGAAGAGACGTGGGGGCCTGTTTTGGAACATCTTCCAACCAGTTTACAAGAGATTATATTTAAGGGAAAATTTGTATTTGAATAAGCATTCCTTTTTACTGAATAGCTGGTTTACTTATACTGTATTAGATAGAATGGGCGGAGGGGCAAATAGCTAGGTCAAGAGGATCATGATAGACTGAGAATTTTATATATTTTATTTTCATTGCATTTTTCTATAATTTATTTATTTTTTATTGTTTTGTTTTGATTATTGCACCTTAATGTGGTTTAACCCTTTGTATTATTGTGTTTTTGTCTGTTAATAAAAACAAAAAAACAAACAAAAAAAAAAAAAAACGAATCTTTTTTGTCTTTGACAATGCACATAAAAACACCACAGGCTTGTATTTTGTTTCTCGGCTAATAAAACAAGTAGTTAAAACTGTCTAATAGTTAAACAGAAAATGTGGGGAGTTTCATAACACTAATCATGGCAAAACATAAAACTCTCAAAGAGCACTCTCAAGTCTTAATAAAAAATATAAACATTTTCAAATGAAATATTACGTGTCACCGGTCATGTTTGGCTGTTGGATTGTTTTTACAGATTAATCATCTGGCAGTCCGAGGGCCAACAGCACAGGAAGTCCAGTCCCCAGGATGAGAGTCAGGCTCTCTGTGATGCCCAGACCGCCCTGCTGCTGGTGGGCTCCAGTTCCTGTGTGATGATGGAGGTGAGTGGAGCGCTGATGCCCTCTGCTGTTGATTTCAGGCAGAACATGAACCGTGGCCACATATAAGAAGGTCCCAGCTGAAAACAGCATGCCGATGCCTGTAGCACTCAGGCGGTTCTGAGAAGAGCCATTAGACTACAAAGAAAAAAAACAAAAAACGGTATTCTTTACTTATTTTAGATTATTCCAAAAAAACAGAAGAATTAAAAGATAAATCTTTCATTAAAACAGATATATTAAAACAGTTTTTCTTCCTGAAATAAATGTGTTTGGATGTATTATGTGGACACACTGTAATGTTCACAAAAAAAAAAAAAAAATCTCTCCACAGTCCAAAAGAACATGTTGGTTCCATGGTAAACATGTCTGTTACTTTGTGAGAACAGGGGCCAGTGTTGCATAAACTGCTTAGACTAGTCTTACAAGTTAGTCATCAAATTTTCTCTGTTACAATTCAGTTACAAAAAAAAAAAAAAAAAAAAAAAAAAATGTATGATAGGTCTAATTTGATACTGAAAAGAAGGACTGACTTAACATAATGGGTATGTTTATGAAACTGGCCCCTGATCTCAAGGATATGTTGTCATAGTGCCATCAACTAAAATTGACTTAAAAAGCATTTTTTTATATGTTGCATTTTCATGTTGCATTAAAAAACAACTTGTTGAACTAGTTGAAACTGAAAAAAGTAGGTTGAACTACTAAAATTACTGAAACTGAATATAAATTAAAGCTAAACAGAAATGTATATATAAAAATAAAAAAAAACTAATAAAACAGACAAATGGACATAACAAAATTATTAAAATTTAAACTGACAATATAAAAATAAATGAATTTTTATATTTTGAATTTGCTTTTAATATAATATAAAATATACAACAATAACACTGCATTGTGTGCATATTTTGATGCTTGGCTTGCTATTCTACTGGAACTAAAGTTTCAAAGGACAAATAAAAGAAACTGAGGTTACTTACTGCACTCAAGATGAAGTAAGTGCTGATGGCCATCAGAGGCGCAGCAGCAGAAAATGCCAGTAAATGCTTCTGAATAGTCTTCCTCTCCAAACCTGCGTGCATGAGGAAAGACACAAGACCAAACGCTGCTGGAGCCTAAAGAGAGAGAGAGAAAAAAGGGAATTTGTGTTGAATAAAGAAAGGCAGTTGGTCACTGTAATGTTTTGGTAACAAAAGCATGGCACTGGACAAGGTTTTTTATTGGCTCACAAAAAATCTTTATTCTTAAATTTAATTTTTTCAATTCTCTAGTTTTAAATTGAGTCTTTTGGGGACACGTTTAGTAAAAAAACGTGCTTTTCTTGAAAAGTGACTTTTATTGCATTTACATTACAGATTTTATCAGTTAATGCATTCCATGAGAGTCAAACCCGCAATCTCACCTTATGCAAAATGACAGCAAAAAACACGACAACCTGCACGGACACCTGCGATGAGGCCGCAGCTGCACCCAGAGCAACGCCATCAGCTGAAAAGAGACAGACAAATGTGAAAATCATTCAAATAAGTTCCTCAGACACAATTTCAGCTGTGGGCTTCTCTCCACAACTGACAAAACACAGCAACCAAACTGAACTGAGCCATTTCTTCCATTAAAACTATCTTTATTTACTTTGGAAGCGGAACATTTGTGGAACAGTCTAATAATTAAAGTGACCATACATCCTTCTTTTTCTAAATTGCTTGAAATGTCCAGGTTTTGGTTTTGTTTTCCTAATTATGGACTCTCTACAGTCCTTACACTTTATATGTACACATACCTGTATTTTGCATTGATTTGCACGATTGTTGATTGTACAATGCTTGCACGCTCTTGGTCAAACTACTTTTCAGTCATTTACATTTATGCATTTAGCAGACGCTTTTATCCAAAGCGACTTACAGTGCATTCAGGCTATACATTTTTTTATCAGTATGTGTGTTCCCTGGGAATTGAACCCACGACATTTTGCGCTGCTAACGCAATGCTCTACCACTGAGCCACAGGATCATGCCAGTAGTGCCTGAAATATATAGCAGGAACACAGTGGTAGAACAAGGTAATTAATGACTTTTCAGTCATTACCTTTAAGTGGGAAAACAGTAAGAAAACAAAACCTAAACATTTCAGGCAATTTAGAAATCCTGGCCAGGACAGGTCTGGTAAAAAGAGGATGTATGGTAACCATATTAATAATAGAATTGTAATTTTGGAGTGAACTACTCTTTTTAATGTTTTTTGTTGGCACTCCTGGTAATCCAGTATCTGTTTTTAGTGTCCTTTTTTGTATTATAGGACAGATGCTATGATAAAAACACAATGGAGGCTTATTAAGCAGAACTGAAAACCCAATGTTCATTGACTTGAATAGGACAAGCACTACTGGCATGATTCATTGTAATGTAATCTGTTTTGTCAGGCGATACGGAACATAATAGTGGAAGTGAAGCCTTTGTTACCTGCGGCGTGAATAAGCAGACCCAGGGTGGCAGCAACACTGTTGCCACTGTACATGCTTGCTCGGGGTTCTGGGAAACAAGACAAACAGAAATATTCTCAAGAGAGCATTTGACAGCGTTTCACACCGGCTGTTTTTCCACACACTTCAACATATCTGTCTGCAGCCGAGTGGAATAAATTCAATTCATAATGCATGCTTACAACTGTGCTATATATTTCAATAATACGCTAAGAATGAGATTTATCACATTAAAGTAGGATACTGAAAATTTAAATACAAGACATGTACATACATGCAAAAGATGCTAATCTTTCTAAAAATAAAAGCAGACCACATTTTCTTCATGCAAAATGCAATTTCTTATAATTATGTTTTGATTTGGGCATGAAATATGACCCAGATATTTCTTTAAAGTTTTCATGAGAGTCACACCAAAAGTTAGGACATTTTTAGAAAGGGTGGAATGAAAAATGCAAAATAATGTTTTAGTTCTGACATGATAATTGGATGCAAGTTGTTGAAGTAAATAATATAGCATACAACAGTCTGAATTTTTTTTTGTTGTATACCATTTCAAAAGCTATTAAAACAATATTAGGCAACAAATCAAAATGAAATAAAATAATTAATAATTTAATGCAATAATTAATACAGAATGACTGCTGAGCCATTCAGTATTAATTATTGCAACACTTGTCATTGAATCTTGTTTATTTTAAGATTAGTATACATTTAGGGTAACTATACATCCTCTTTTTCCCAGACCTGTCCTGGCCGAGATTTCTTAATTGCCTGAAATGTCCATGTTTTGGTTTTGTTTTCCAATTGTTTTTATACTTGCTGAAGGTAATGACTGAAAAGTAGTTTGACCAATAGCATGCGGACATTGTACACAATTGACCAACCTTGGTGTGCCAGAAGGTGGGCTCTACAGAGAGCGGTCAAAGCAATGCAAATACAAGTCCATATATATGAGAGGACGTCAATAGAAAAACAAAGCCACAACCTGGACATTTTAGGCAATTTAGAAACCCCGGCCAGGACTTGTCCGGAAAAATGAGGCCGTATAGTCACACTTCTTCATACATTTCTATTCTCAACACAGCCTCTGTATGGAAGAAGAATGTGTTTCTAACAAAAAGAAGCACTGAGGTACCGTTCATGGAGCAGTAGTTGGCAATCTGGTCCACCACAAACATGAGCGTAAAGCCCAAGACAAGAGAGACTCCTATGAAGAAGTGCGGACGCAGACCTTTCTTTGCGGTTAGATGAAGTGTTGAATTAGATTCTGAGATATTTTGATTCTCTCCCATAGCAGAGCAATACCAGTCTACATCAGGAGAAGAAACATATATTGGCAAACATAATCAATCATCATCTGCTCAATATGATGCTACCAGCAGCGAGTTTTAACTGGTGTCTTACTTTGGATAAAAGTAAACAAAGACATTGTAAAAGTGTACATGACTGTGCATATTCATTCATAAATAGGAAAGTGAATGAATAAATAAGAAGAAGCTGGCTAATCTCACCTTTCCATGACTCCTGCACTAACTCCACCCCCTCTGGGATGATGATTGACAGGGCAGTGCCACATAGAAGCCCCGCCCCCAACACAGTGATCAGCTGCAGTTTCTGCTGTAAGGGTGGAGAAAATGTTGTAAAATAACTTTAAACTTGTTTTTCAATGTCAAAATATACAGTTACTGCCTTTATAGTCATGGATTTTATGTTTTACAGTATGACACTGTAAGCTGATATACAATTCTAACTCTGGAGTTTAACTGTGTTTGAGATTCACACATACAAAGCAGAAACTACCACGTGACTGAACTCAAAATACACTGGGCATAGTACAAAGTATAGTAAAAACCTTACTTGATATAGATAAACTTAATTAGTAATGCATGCAACAATTTACGTGTGGTGTAATGTAAGCATTGTTTTACCTGCATTTGATACATTGTTTAATCATTTGTAACGGTGCAGTTTACTGTCTGATTTACAGTACCTTATAAAGTTAGCGTACCAGTTGCATATGAATAGTATCCTCTTACCTCTGATAAATTGATCAATAGTGGAATTATCCCGAGCACGAAACATCCCACGAACATAGCTAGAGATATGAGAATAACAGCCCAAGCTCCGTCCATGACTGCTTCTGCTCTTCAGCCCTTACGATTAAAGCTCTTAACTCACATTCAGGCTGCATCACATGTAACAAACACCCTAAAACACAAAAGGAAGATACGATATCCTCTTTGAGCACTCACTGGAAGGCATTGTGGAGCTCTCCACGTCTGAACACCCTCCACAACTCTAACTAAACCCCTAGAGACAGACGAACCGCATTACATGATACTAATGCTCAGGGGAGAGTCCGATTCATTTTAGAGAATCGGTTCCTTTTATTGAACTCATCTACGAACCGAGTCAGTGTCCTCATAAAGATCCGGTGGGATTTTAAGTTTTATTTTTTTAGTAAAATTTATTAGTGTTATCACTATTTGGTTAAAAATTGCATGACACATTGTATCCGTATAATTCGATTTATGTATATTTAAATAACTTAATTGTGAATAGTGAACATCAAAATATAACCACATTACAACTTTTGGAGATCGTTATTTAAAAAAAAAAGAAAAAAAAGCGCAGACTTATTTCTAATTTCCTCAGACTTATATAAGTAAATTGTAAATATTCATATTATTTAAACTTCGTAAATGTGATCAGACACTTTTTAAATGGGCACGTGACCTACATTTCGCAATCGCGTAAAAACCGTTGAACCGATCGCATCTCTCGCGCACCGCCTGAGGTAAGACGCTTTTTCTTCACGACACATTGCTTCTAAAATATATTAAATACATATTCACAGAGAATATTGGTATAATAAGAACATTTAGGTGTTATATACGTAATGTGAATTTTAAACTAATACGACTGGAACGCTGTTAACATGTCGGTTATCAGATTCATACAGACAATTTGAAATCAGAACGTTGAATTATTTTCTATAAAGGAATATAGAAAGATAACCATGAGCTTTATCTCCTTCTCTAGGTAACGTTAATATCATTGGAAACGTAAACACTTTAAAACCTTGTTTGGCCGACGCTAAGGCCAGTCAGATGTTTCGACTAGGGATGGGCGGATCGATCCTAAAAAGTATCGATACTTTCGATACTGATGTTGTATCGAAAGGATCGATACTCACATAAAAAATATCGATTCTAAAGTGCATTGTTTAAACCATTCATTTTATTTATTTATCAAGAAATTCGGTGCATAAAATAAGCTTCTAAGTGGCAAAATAGACTATATTAGCGAATAATTGTGTTGGATAGAACCATTTCTCCTGCTCATCAGAACACACAAATGCTGAAAGACAGAATCAATCAATCAATCAATCAATCAATCAATCACAGACAGCGTTTGCTGCTGATGCATGGCTCACAGTGAAGCTTGTTCAAATAGAGCTGCGTTTCCCAAAAGCATCAGAAGCATAAGTAGATCTTAAGAAACCATTGCCACATTATTACATTACATATCATTCTTACTATTATTGTTTAATTTTACTCTATATTGTGATATTTAATGAATATGGTATTATCTTACTTAAAATATGATGTATGATCATGAAAGCAATCAATATACTGATTAATACGTTGAACTATTCCAATACTAGATGTCTTAAATACAGATTGTGAAATATAAGAGGCCATCCATTGGGAAGTACTGGTGTGTGGGAATGGAATTTAAGGGGGATACTTTTAAGGTTGTAATTGATACAAAATAACTGCTGTCTCTTGGGAAGGTACAGAGAGTCTATTGTGTTGACTTTTGAATACTGGTGTTTTTCCATTGGCGTGTACCAATGAGCTTAATAACTCTATGAGCTGTGGGAATTTCCAGAGTAAACAGATTTAATGTAACCATTTTGATGTAACATTCTTAAAAAATGGCTGATCTGGTCAAATTCCACCATTAAAAATGGGTCAAGTGGGCTGGTAAGTAATTGTAGCAAAACCAGACAAGAGCAACCAATAAAAAACTGGCACTGCCAAATTTGGTTAGTAAAAGGTATAAAAAGGATGTGTGAACAGACAAAGACTCAGAGGCAGTGGATGTGGCGGCTGTCTTCTCGGCTTTGTTACTTTGTCTAATAAAGTCTTATTTTGGCATCTGGAACTCTGCTGTTTGAGCTTCTTTGACTGCGCCGAAGCGATCTCCCTCTCTCGGGCCACGACACTATATATAAAATTAATTCTGAAAAAATGCATCACAGTTTCCACACAAATATGAAGCAGCAATAATAATCAGAAATGTTTCTTGAGCAGCAAATGATATTAGAATGATTTCTGAAGGATCATGTGACACCGAAGACTGGAGTAATGTAATCTAAAATAGAAAATAGTCATTTTAATGGTTATATTTCACAATATTGCTGTTTTTACTGTATTTTTGTTCAAATAAGTGCAGCCTTGGTGAGCATGACTTATTAAAAAAATACAAAGATTACAAGATTACAAAATCTTACCCCAAACTTGGTTTATTTATGTAATATTTATTTTAAATAGGCTAGTTTGTGCAAGTAAATTTATTTAAACTGGTTGTTAAAAGTTCAAATTGATTGTGTTAGGTTCTGTAATTTCTGTTAATAAATCTGTCAGAAAAAAAAAAAAGCTAAAGTTTCACCTTTAGGAGTACAGCAGCCTGGTAGCCTTTTACAAAAATGGTTTACTGCAGTAACCACAAATTTACCATGGTACTACTACTACTACTACTACTACTACTAATAATAATAATAATACATTTAGTACTTATGTAACCATGTTTATTTTTCATGAGGTACCCTCAAAGGTGCACCTTTGTAACTTATCTACCCTTAAAGCATGCATACTTGTATGGTACTAATATGCTCCCTTTTAGGGGTATAGTTGCACCTTTGAGGTTACTGCCCCAGTAAAGGGCTAAAATACAATTTTAGTATACTGACAGTGTAAACAAAAAAAAAGGCCTATGAAATGTTTAAAAAACAAAACAAAACATGGCTTTAAAATCTAATATTAAGGGAGTATAAATACTGATTATATTCCTTTAATAATTTAAAAGATCAGTTTAGTTTAGTTTAGAGGTATCGGTATCGACGATACTGAGCTTGAAAATATCGGTATCGGATCGAAAATAAAATATGAGGTATCGCCCATCCCTAGTTTTGACCGAACCATTGCAAAGAATCGGTTCAAATGAAAGATTCGTTAGTGAGTCAGATATCAGAGAAAACGTGAGCGCTTATGACTCCCTGTTCCTGTTTTTTTCCTTCTCTTGAGACACATCACAAGACTCCACCACAAGACCGTGAGAGGTCAAAGATTGTACTCACTACTTCTTGGCAGTGAGAGGAAAGCTGTCATAAAATGACATCATGACTCCTTATAGGAGGGAAATAGTGTTTTAAAACCACATAAAAAAAATAAATAAATAAAAAAAATCATGAACAAAATCATGAAAATTGGACACCTGCACATTGGGACATGGTCCTTTATACATTTTAAAACCTGTTTGGAAGAAGATATATTTTTTTGAGGTCAACACTGGGGTTTTTGACTACTTGGAAATACACACTATGTATGTCTCAATGAATGATAGGAATTTTAACTAGATAATAAACAGAATAAATAAAATAGAGCCCATATGACTTTGAAAAACTTATGAAACACAATTAGTGTATTTCTTTGTAGCATTTATAAACGACATAGGTCCACAGAGTGATATTAAAGAATTTCTAGACACTTTATATGGTTTTGTCAGTCTATTTTATTGTTCAAAGACATGGAAGAGTTTGAGGATGACACTGTACAAAAGATCATTGAGGGGAGGTTGAGATACAAAACTATTAAAAACAGCAATCGCAAGCAAAGTACGATCTTAAGGGAAATCTGAATGGACAAAAGCAAACAATTCATGGTCGACTGTACATGGTTTTGCTGGCTAAGCTGTACAAATGTAAATATAGTTTAGTGTTCCAAGAGCAGTGCAATGCTTCTATTTACAAAAAATATTACACTGATTTAAACCACTTCACTCCAGGCCAATGGCTGGTTAATTCAAAAGAAGGAAAAGTAATAGACAAATGAAATAAATATTGTGGACAACATATGTAACAAATGGGAAAAAGCCTATAAAGATGCAAAAATAAATTATTACCGCATCATGCTTGAGGACAGTGTTTTTCCTTAAATAGATCCAGGATGCAGTCATATGGTCATCACCTACAGTATCTAAGCAGCAAGAGCGTCAGACCGACAAAGCACTGCAGTTACTCAATATTATCCAAATGAGATCACTGACAAAAATGGCTTGATATTGTTACATACACCATGATAATGTTACAGCTTCCACATGAAGTGCATAGCCTACAGTGTTATTCGCATTTAACAGTTACAAAGCTCCTCAGTGATAGATTGGTAGATTAGTGTGATTTACATAAATTAACTAAAAATATCACTAATGTGCTAATTCACAAGTTTACATACACCCGACAACTGTTTCAAGTTAACATTTGTTGCAGAAAATGACAGTTTAAACACTGCATTGCTATTCCTGTAAACAATAAATGTCACAATGAGAACTATTTAGGTCCACTATCAGGAAAGGTCAACCAGTTAGAGGCTGGACAAAGAAAATAAAGTAGTTAAATTTTAAAGCAAGTACTCAGGCACAGCCTTTGTCTGCTCATTTTTGAGAGAAAAATTAAAAAAATATTTTGTTTCCAGTTCTGACTTGCATTTCAACAATGCACAGAGAGCAAAAATGCAATATGTATATAATGGACTCAGTAGCAAATATGTCTGAACATGGTGACAAAACAGATATAAAGAGTGTAGTTGTTGAAAAAAAAAAATAAAACAAACAGTGGCTAATAAATAGTGGTTAATGTACTAGTTTTTCTGTGTTCTTTTTTTCAGACTTCAACCACTAAATGATGCATAAACCCAGTCAAATAAGCTCACAACTGCAAGTGTGTCAGCGAAAAGCTTGTACACAGGTAAGAAAAACCATAGAATGGAGTGTTATTTCCAGTTCACTTGTAAAATTGCAAAGGAACACACCACTATAGCAATAAAGAAGACCATATTTAAGACATGTTGATATGACCCAATGAGATCTTGCTGTCGTCATAAACCCAACTTTTAGGATGTTCAGGGATTTCTGAATATGTTTCCCATGCACTTTTTACAGTGTTTATGAGTAACGCCCCATTCATACGGGGCGTCGGCGTCAATGCTTGACGGAGGGCGTGTCTGAAGCTTGGTGCTGACGTGACCGTAATAGTGACAACAGCCAATCACATTACTTTTCTGGTGTTGCATGAACGGGATTGGCTAGCGTCTGCGCTAGGGTATTTGCATAAGGCGATCTGATTGGCTGACGCCTGCGTTGGCGCTTGAAAAGTTGAAAAGTTTTCAACTTCTGCCGCGAGCAACGCCGACGCCCCGTGTGAATGGGGCCTAAGTGATCAAAAATGGTATTGTGTACATCACTTGTTATTGGCAATAAAAAGAAAAAAAATAAATCAACAAAACCTGATGAAACCATTATTTCATTCTCATGCATAACAAAAAAGAAAAATATATTCACATTCACAAATTCCACCTGTAAGTCCACACAGGGAATTTGCTGTGCGTTTAAGTTCTTTTTGCTACAGTATCAGTTATTGACAGAACATTCCACAGTAGAGCAACACAATTTAAAATTGGTCCATTTGATGCCTGATTCAGAAAGTAGCGTCATACCACGCATAGCATGAGTATGTATTAGCAATGTGCAGGTTTACATTTAAACACTGGATGCGCAGAAGATGTAAGGGTGGACAGGAGAATAGTTCCAGGGATGGTGATTTGCCTTGAGTCTGTCAGACAGTCTAAAAGTGGCTTTTCCAGTTCAAGTATATGGTGAGACAATTAGTTCGGTGGCTGTTTTCCTCACAATCGGTTAATTCAGCAGGCTGGAGTGAGTTTTTCGATCCTGTGTTTTCCAACAGTTACTTATTCAAGAGGGACTAGTAATGGTCTTTATGTTAAATACATTCACTTTGGTAAAGAAAAAAAAAGTTACATTAATTAATTTGCTCATCTTCAGATATATTTTGCTATAGTGCCATTTCAGCTGGGACAAAGAAAATAACATTTTGTTTCTAAACCAAAACTCAAAACTTTCAGAAACATTCAGCTCAACTGTCTGTAATTCTTACTGATGTTTATTCCATAAGCATTTCTAATATGTATGATGTCTCACAAAATTTGATATATTAGTGTTTCTATGTACTACAGATGGTTAACATGGAGAAATGGTGTTGCTAAAGCTCTAAAAACAAATGACTTTAAATGATCACATGGCTGTCTGAAATACTTGATTCTGATTGGTTAAATCATAGCTATCTGTTACCATATAAATCTAATTTTGCTTTTAACTCTCACTAAATTGTTTAGTTGACCATTATCCTATGTAACTCATTTCCTAAGAAGAAAGCTTTCAATATTTTCTTTATGCAAATAATTTGGAGGTGAAATCTGACCTTTATGCGTCTTTGTGATATCCACCCTAATATACAATTTTCCTGCCCACCTGAGATAGCACTATAGCTGTTTTAATTCATCATAACATAGGTAAATTCAAATTTTAATTGCAAATTATGAGTAATCATTACTGTTTCTGGTCTTGTTTACTAGACATGCGCTTGTAACGGCAAGAAACGCCGTATGAACAGGGTAACCAATGTAAAGAAGAATTATGAAACTCAGTTTCTAATAGGTGGAGTACAATCACAAGCCACTCTGTATTCTTGATAATTGGCCATCCTGTCTCCAAGCCTCAGTGATAAAGGAGTGTTTTAGCTGTCAACTGTGATGGATTCACACACTCAGTAAGTGTAGTGAGGTTCAGTGGATCTCCGTTTGGTCATGTTGAAGTCCTGCTAGTATCTCTAAGTTCAGCACATGATGTGGCCTTGCCTGGGTCACTGGTGCACCTCGTTCTCAATAAGGCTGTCCTCTCCTGATTGGAAATCACCTTCGTTCATCCCCTCCTCATCCTGCAATGACCCCTGCCCTTCGTCCTCGCCACTTCCCGTCTCGTCTGTGTTTGGATTCTGTAGCACTTGGGCGACGTACGTCTGCTGATATAGATAAAAAGAGGGAAGATGTAAACTAGACAAAAAAAAATAAAAAATCAGATATGACAATATCCAATTTTTGTTGATGCCAGATTAATAACTACTAAAAACTACTGTTGATGCTAAAAAATAGGGGTGTAAAAAAGCTTTCTTGCTCATCATGATGTGCAAGACTCTGACGTGATTATTAAAACTTACCACTGACTTGACAGGTGGAGATGAATCCCGTGGTCGTCCATTGCCCACACCGTCCATGTCGACCTGTAGAGAATTCAGGAAAATCACACTGCAGTTTAGAGAATGTTCTAGACTTGGTTTTATTTATAAAAACAAATAATCAGACAGACAAAGCTGTTTCTGACCTTGTAATTGTGCGCACTGAGGTATTTGAAATGACCGAAGACGACGTGGGAGAGGCAAATGATGATAGTGATGATCAGAACCACAAAGGTAAACATTGATGTTGGAGCAACAAAACCTTTATAATTTAAAAAAGGAAATTAAGAGAGAAGAGAGCAGGGGAGAAAAATCATATTAGAGATATGACAATAATCTTTGTGCAGTTACATCTAGAGCAGTGGTTCTCAACCTTGTTTTCCACTGGGTCACAATACTGTCCAAGTGCAAGTGAGCAACCTTGCTGCCTACTGTTTGGAACTATCGTTGCATCCAGAGTGTGCCTAAAAATGCAGTGTAGGTAGGCAGCTTGCTATGGTTTAGAACAGACCCACTATTTGGCATTGTCTTACCTGTACGGACAGTAGAGAAGAAGAGCAGCCAGAAAAGGCAGAGGATGGGTGCTGCCACCACCTGGTTGACAGCTCCAGAGTGGATTTTCTTATCCAGTTTGGAGGGCAGGTAGGCATAATACATGTTATACCTGTCCACCAGGTGCTTCAGTAGCATGTACATCAGTCCTGCAAACAAAATCAGCTTGTGTTAAACATGCCACCACAATGCAAGAATTTTTTATTTATTTTTTTAAAATAGTTTTTCTGTGAGAAATGTCACTCACCAAATGGTACAATAATTGGACAGGTGATGCTGTAGGTCATGACCACAGTAAAGACGTTCATCATCCAGGCGTAAGCAGCTCCAAACTGGAACTCATAAGCTTGATGCTGTAACAAAGTGGAACCATGCATGAATTACAACATATGAGTTATTGAGCACAGGCTGAGTATAATGACTGTTGTACTTGAAACTAGACGGACCTTTTTTACGTTGCGCCTCTCAGCAGCGGAACGTGCCAGACACAGCCGGATCATGTACAAAAGGAAATAAGGAATGCGTAACAGTTCCATGGCGTTACCAATGAAGGCAGACGCGGTGACATAGTTCACAAAGAAAGCTCCATTATCTGGAAGGAAGACACACCTAATAAAGACAATAAAAGAAATTAAGCCATAAAAATGAATATCTACAATCTCGAAAATATGCATAAAACAAAAGTTTTGTAAATCCTTAAAACAAAACACCATGACCTCAAAACCATTTATTAACTCTCTCAACAACCCCTCTAACACAGGATTTTAGAGCTGCAAATCCTCTCATGGACTTACTCGAATCGGACTTTTGCCTCGTCGAGGAATTTCTTGTCAAAGAGCCAGCGGAAGAAAAGATCCAAACTGCATTTTGGAAAAGAGTGTGTGAAATGTTTAATACAAATGTGAATTAGGCAACATGGCAAACACAACCTGGATAAAAAGTTTAGATGTTTTCCATTTCCTATATAATTACATGAAAACATACAAAAATGCAATATTTGTATTGAAAATGATTTTTTCACTGATAAAAATTACTATTATTTCAAATTAAAACATACAAATCTTAATATATTGGCATAAATTTGCATATAATATCAACTTCATGGTAATTTTCAGCCTTTTGTTAAAAGGTTATTTATTCAGGAAAATACTATTAAATAAAATCACTGCTAACCCCTTTTTAAGTTAAAATGTACCATATAAATAATAGATACAAAACCTAAAATTAGGGCTTGGTAGTAATATTGTGAAATACTGCTGAAGGATTCTGATACCTAATTAATATGTAATACCTGAATATAATACCTCTCCTTCGAGAGAGAAAATTCAAGATTATTTGCAGTCAGTGCTATTTGAAGGCATTTGAAAAGTTAAGATGGGATAACTGTATTTTTTTCTAGCATAACATCATTCTATGTTAACCAGGTGTTATGAAATACCTGCTCAGTCCCAGAGATGGCAGCAGCAGAACCATAAAGATGAGGAAGGTGTAGCATTTGTGCATGGTGGTCCTGTTCTCTCCAGATCTAAAGGGAAAAGGTCATGCATATTTTAAACTTAGGACCACCAGGTTTGTGTGTCTACCATGAAATGGTTTTGTTTAGTAGCTATAACCAATGAACAACTCCAGGTCATTAAAAATACATTGGGGTTTGGCATTGTACCGTGTCCAGTGGGCCTCAAAGAAGGCGGAGTAGTAGACGATGGTGGGGAGAAGGGCCGAGAAGCTCCACAACAGCAGGGTGGGGAAGAACTGAGTGACAATGGGGTTCTGGAGGAACAGACACAGGGGGAAGGAAGGGAGGGAGGAGATGAGTGACATAATCATGACCCAATAATCACACTGCATTGTGATGCTCATTAACACTCAATTTAACAGACTCCTTACGTTCAGGTATTCCACGGGTTTGGTGACGTTGAACTTGTCCATGGTGGAGATGATGATGGCAGGGGTGGTGAGGAAGAAGAGTAAGAGGAAGAGAAAGCAGTTGATGACAAAGCAGCGTAACCACCAGTTGAGGCCACCAATGGACAAATGCTCCCTGTGGAGAACAAGGTAAAACTCATGATTTATATAACAAATTATACAACTAATATAACTACATTAAACCTTGCCCGGAAACTACATAAAAAAAAATATCAGTGATATTATCAATCTGTGCTCTTTAATTTGCACATTTTCAGTAGATCACACATAGAACTTTCCATTCCGATCTGTGATTTTATGTTCATTTAGTGAAAAGCAGTAACTGGTCACTATGTCTATATTTATTTTAACCAGTGTAGATTTTGTAGTACATAGTAATAATAGCTGTTCTACAGAGATCATGTCTTTTTCATGGAGCAAATGGAACAATATTGATATATATATATATATATATATATTACTTATTGTAAAATCTTAACTGCTTGATTGCTTGTATCATCGCAAAATGTAAACTATATTATTGAATGGCTCTAATCTGCTAAATGCGACTGTAAGGCATGAAGATATTATAAACATTAACATCATGATTTTCTGTAAATCTACTTTGATACAAACAATGTGCATTATGAAAAGCGCTGTATAAATAAATTTGACTTGATGATTGTCTCCAAAAACCGCCCACAGACCTGCACAATCTAATTCATATTGCATAAAAAATGGCGAGCCTTAATCATATAAATAATATTAATAATAATAATAATAATAATAATATGCATTATGGTATCACTGATTTCAGATTTACCTGCACGTAAAAACAACTAACTGCGGTCAGTCTCTTCTTGTCTAAGTGGGTATTTATTGGGCCAGTATAAACAGCCAAATGGATTCCGGTTTATGCCTTAAGTCTAGCTCTGAGACTAGGATCATAATGAATTCATGAGATTTAGGATGAGGATGTTACCAGTAAACATTCTGTGGATCTGGAGCATATGTGACTGTCCAGTTGTTTGTGTTGAGGAGGCTGCTGAAGGGGGAGGACTTTGGCTCTCGTCGACAGTGACAACCGTGACACTGACATGCATTAAAATCTTTCAGGATGCTGTGAAGGGAAAAAACAGATATTAATATATATTTTTTTCATTCTGTTAAAAGTACTGTGATGGTAACAAGATCATAATAGATGGTAATACCATTAAACTGCACTATCATAATATTCATGAGCAACTTTACTTCTAAGAAAAGCATGGTACCACCATGATACTTTTAGCATTTTATTCACACACAGAGACAAAAACATCTATTAGACTTACAGGGCTGTCATTGCTTCATTCTGGAAGGTAACAAAAGCCATTCCCAGAGGTTTAGTGTTGACTTTTTCTCGTTCTTTTCTGTATTCTTCCTTCAGTTTGGCCTCAAGCTTAGTGTAGTAGTTCACAGCCTCTTCCTGCAAGAATGGATTAACAAGAAGTTAGACATTATAACTGAAATGCATTTGTTTTAAAGACTCCATGAAATAAAAATTGTAATTAGAGTGTATAATATTCTGGTCTCTAGATGGCAGTTATAAGGATCTCACTGATTTAGGTTACAAGCTATCAGAATTTCATCTTATGTTTTGACAATATAAATATCAGCTTCTGCACCAAATTGCAAATTTTTGCTCAGTTTGGGCCAATGAATAAAACTGAGGTGGTTTTTCCTGCCAGAGTATTAGTGCCATATTCTTATATATCACAATACATGAGCTATAAAAGCCTGATGTATCAAACAAGATTTTTCCCCCCTGACTATTATTTCATGTGCCAGGCTTTACAGTTTAATATCAGTTGACTGTCCCTTTGAATTCTGTTACTTCTCAATGCTTCAAGTCAACAATTAATCAACAAACCCTCTATTTAATGCTTTATAAGTCTGCCAGTTAAGAGCTTGTTTTTCCAGCAGTCATACTGACTACAGCATTACAGTCATTGTCCAGCAGGGGGACATGAAGTGCTACAAAAAAATGACTAGTGAAAAATGGGAAATCTGTTTATCTAATAAGGACGCTTGGGAGCTGCTGGATAAACCCGT
Organism: Spinibarbus caldwelli; assembly: GCA_039654775.1. Classification (NCBI taxonomy): domain Eukaryota; kingdom Metazoa; phylum Chordata; class Actinopteri; order Cypriniformes; family Cyprinidae; genus Spinibarbus; species Spinibarbus caldwelli. Next base: position 4,179,681 of record CM077243.1, read on the forward strand.
GCTGATGTTGAACATGTCTCACGGCAGCAGAGTGAACATCATCCTGACTGTAAATATAAATCAAGCAGAACTACAGGCAGCATGCAAGACAGAGGATGTGACATATTGACTGTGTGTCTGATGGGAAAAGGTCTCATGACAGTTCATGCATTTCTGATTTATATTTGAAAGTGAAGTGAAATGCATGAGGATTCATTTACTAATGAGGGATCTAGATACTCGCTACTCTTCAAAACCCTTTGGATGGAAACCTGAGAGGTTATAATGAATATGATCTGACCTCCTCGCAGCCCGCGATGATGCAGCAGCAGAGGTGGCCACAGGGTTTGGGGTTAATCATAGTGGGGATGTGTTCCTTGGCCATCAGGTCTGTGTAGAACTTTTTGCTGCGTTCTGCCTTTTTCCTCAAGAAGACAAAGTCAAGAACATTGAATAGAGTCTGATTTCTAAGTTTACCTCCTAGTTCCATGAATAAGGTACAAAATAGTTTTTCAAGTCAATTTTCTGTTCTTTTTCGAAAAAAAGAAAAGAAAAGAAAAAAAGTCAGTGAAATGTGTAAAATACTGTTTAGTTTGACCCCAGGAAGTCAAATTAAATATTAAAGGAGTCCTTTTATTTTATATTAAATGAGGCTTGCAATATGGTTTACAACCTAGGTTTGGGTGATTGTAATTTCATAGCAATGTACATTAAAAAAAACATTAAAATGTAAATACATAAAATGCTTTTTTAAAAAAGAAATCAGACACAAATCTGTACCTTATTTATAAAAAGTTACTTGTGTACAGGTGACTGAAAAAAGTACCTTTCAGACTCCAGGGACATAAGCTTGGCAACGTCGTAACAAATGCGGGCATCCAGAACTACACAGTTTTCATATGCTTTCCTGGATATTAACACAAAGAGATGAAAAGGAGAAAAAAAAAAAAAAAAAGAGTAAGAGAGATAGAACTCCCATGAGGGGGACAGGAAATAGTTCTGCTAATTCCCACATTCTCTTTTAACCTGGCACTGGAACACAGTGTTGATAGTCTTGCAGGAGCCACAGGCTTCAGTATTGTCTGGCGCACACTGTCATTTATGCAGGCCAAGAATGGCTCGGTTAGACAGGAAGAAACTGACCAACATTTAAAATGACCAGCCGCTGTTTCTTTTTATGTGATGCATAAGAGTGAGTAAATCTAAAATCAATGGTACCAAAATAGTAGACTGGCATGCAACAAATTGGTAAGCTTTTAAAATAACGACACAGCAGTCTCTGAGAGACGATGCACACACAACACTGAAGACATTAGTGGAATATAATGTGTACACTATGAAGTCAAAATTTCCATCCCTCCTAAAGTAATAGGTCTGTGGGAGTCTAAAGGACTGAGGACTCTTTTCCCAGTTGGCTGCAGTAGGACAGACTGCAATATGTTTTGAAACTGTCTGTGAAACTGATATCTGTTCTGCTCTCTTTTGTGTTTGTTCTATTCTTCCTCTTTTTCCTCTATCTACACATCCTGCTTTCTCTTTCTCAATTGGTTTGGTGGTCATTTTGGCCCCACAGTCTTGTGCTAGAAATCCTTGAACCAGAAGTTGTTAAAGACATGTATTGTCTCCACACATTCTTTAGCAGTAAATGACATTAGATAAACTGAGTGGATGGACGCACTGAGCATCTTGTAGCCACATGATCACTTTAGACCAATTAAAACGGTTAAGTTGGTCATTGTCAATTTACTGTGTGGACTGGGAACTCATAAAGGGATAGTCCATGCAAAAATGAAAATTCTGTCATCATTTACTCTCCCTCATGACATACTTATGCAGGACACAACAGAAGATCCAACAAATGGTACAGCAAATAACACTGGACCTTACTGAATTAGATTAGACATTTATCAAAATATTTTCTTGGAATGTTCTACAATGGAAAGCAAGTCATACACACTTTGCATAAATTACACACTTTACCCTCACTGATAATGGGAAGGCAGATCCTAATTAACATTGTGACATAAGCAAGAACTTACTCAAAATGCTGCTTTATTTGACTCTCTTCTGCATATTTTGTGATCTCGTTAATGAATAAAGTGCGTTTCACCTGTGAATGGAGACAATTTTGAAACATCAGATTTTATTTATTATACTTTCAACTAAAATATTGATTGATGCTCTATGTTGATCCCCATTAACAGAGCAATATTACACAGCACTAAACTATGGACCTTAGTCAGGAGAGGCATATTTCACTTGACGCCAAGTATTAGGGCTGTAAGAGACAGACATACAGTCTGTTTGCTTTGCATTGTTAAAAAATATGAAATAAACAACCAGGTTTACTTTGTTTCATCTGTGCACGTTATAATATTTTTTCTTTGTAATCTTTCATCTAGAACAATCTCACCATCATCAACCTTTTATTTTCCACCACTTTTTCAATCAATTCCCAAGTCCCACCCTTCATTTTTTCATGTTAAATATCCTGTTTCACTCCAAAATATCCTAGATTATGCAAGTAAAGTGGGTTGAAGTGGGATGTTTACTCTGACTAAGGTTCACAGTGCTCTCTCTTAGGGAAAGTGAAATATTTGAGTAATGATGAATGTTTGTTTAAGTCAAAATAAAATTTGAAAATAAAAGAATGCTCCTGGTTCGATACAAATTGCGGTTACTGCAAGGCACTTACAACAGAGGTAAAACTTTCAAATGGGCCAGCGTTCTGGAGGGCTTAAAAGCAGAAATGTGATGCTCATATTATAAGTTATGATTATTTTATGTGGTAAAGGACATTATGCCAAATATGCTGTAGATAGCAACTTGTATTGAACCCAAAACATTTCTCTGCAGTGTTTTGTTGAAGTTGTCTCTGCTCACCAAGTCATCCTCTTTGTAATGCATCTTTGATGTGTGTCTCCTCATGCTGTACACAGTTAGTAACAGATAGAGGAAGGCAAATGTAGTGTGCAGCCATAGCAGGTTATTACTGAAAGAGAGCGAAAACAAAGGGATGATTCATTCATCAACAGTCATTCAAGAGTTATTTCAGCATCACAGATATTACCCGGGCTTACCCAGATTTTAAGTTGGCTATTGTAGTTCGCCCAAAACTGTAGGCATTATCTTCTGCAGGAAGAGAAGATCATAGGGAGTCTTTAGTAATATAAACTACAAGAAGCGAAACTCGAATGGCTGCGTTCAGATGTGTAATCCTAGATGACTCTTTCTCAAACTTTTTGACTCACCTAATAGGTCTCCTGAGAAGTTGACGGGCAGGACGATGCCCACGGAGAGCACGCCCACCACCACCAACAGACCAATGATGTGCCGCTGGAATGAGAGGTAGTGCACAGAATCCTCACCACACTTCTCCCTGATCTCGTCATCTCTGTAAGGGTGAGAGAGATATGTCAGTATAACATTAACAGTTTTAGTCAGATGTCTTAAAATTCATTTCAATGATGGGTAAATACCATATTCATGAAGCAATATACCTTACATTTAAACCCAACTTAATGTATTTGCTTCAGATTTACATTTACTTTTATCATCACTTCCAAAAAAAAAAAAATAAAAAAAAATAAATAAATAAATAAAAAAGGGAAAAAAAGAACAATCAGAACAATTTTTAAATATTCTATTCTAGTCTATGTTCAGTTTTGCAAACATAAAAAATATTAATAAATAATGATAAAATAATTTATTAGTATTATTTCATTAAACAAGCACAATATTAATTCACAATATAAACACCATGAATGAAATATTTGATGAAAATCTGATTATAGTGCATAACAGTGAATATACGATCCCAGCCGAGGAAGAAGGGTCTTATCTAGCGAAACGATCAGTCATTTTCTAAAAAAAAAACAAAAAAAAAAAAAGATAAAAAAAAGTATGTACTTTTTAACCTCAAATGCTCATGTTGTGTAGCTCTGCAATGCGCATGCATACTCTGTGCAGTCCCGTTCAAAACAGTTAGGGTTTGTCGAAAAACTCCCATCTCATTTTCTCCTCCAACTTCAAAATCGTCCAACATCACTGCAGAAGTACCGACCCAGTGTTTACAAAGTGAAAATGCAAAGAAGGTCAAACGCCATTTATAAAAAAAGGTAAAACAGTTATTTTTCGACATACCCTAACTGTCATGAACCAGAATGCAGAGTTCATGCAGAGCTAGACAAGATGAGCATTTGAGGTTAAAAAGTATATAAATTGTAAATTTTTTTAGAAAATGACCGACTGTTTCGCTAGATAAGACCCTTCTTCCTTGGCTGGGATCATTTAGAGCCGTTTGAAGCTGCATTTAAACTGCATTTTGGAAGTTCAATCTCGCGGGCACCGTAGAAGTCCACTATATGGAGAAAATTCCTGCAATGTTTTCCTCAAAAAATATAATTTCTTTACGACTGAAGAAAGAAAGACATGAACATCTTGGATGACAAGGGGGTGAGTACATTATATGTAAATTTTTGTTCTAGAAGTGAACTACTCCTTTAATAGTTATTAAGGTAGTTGTTAAGTTTAAGTATTGGGTAGGATTAAGGATGTAGAATATGGTCTTGCAGAATGTGCTTTATAAGTACTAATAAACAGCCAATATGTTAATAATAGGCATGCTAATAAGCAACTTGTTAATAGTGAGAATTGGTCCCTATTGGTGTTACCAAATAATATCATATAATAATGAACTTTTAGCTTTAATCTTTTTATATAACTACTGAAATAATCTTCTTCTGGTGTTTAGGAATGGTAGTATCTATCCTACTTCCTCATTCCCTCTACTTCTAATTTGAAAAGGACCCTGGGAACTGCTGACATGTAAATGTGGTCGTGTGTTAATATACTGGGGTTTTGTGATCAGCAATCCAATTATTTTGGAATGAGTTGTTTTAGCATAGTTGGAATAATTAGGAAGTCTTCATTTCAGTAGTTACAGTATGTTCATAAAGTAAAAGCAGAAAGGACTCACTTTATCCTGAAGATGGCGGTTAGCCAGGCACAGAAGCCCTATTACAGAGACAAAGAAAAGAACATCACATTCAATGCGCTCTAACTGTTGTCTATCAGTCACCTCCACATTCAGAGACATTAACAGTCTCTAATGCAGTTTGAGGAGTTGTTAGAGGCTGTGTGGGTGCACGTGACACCAGTTTACATAAGTGCAGTTATTCCAGATCACAGCAGGGAAGGGAGAGGCAAACAAATGGCTGTCAAAAGGCGTTGTGTGTGCTATTATGAAATCCACACAGGTGTGTGTGCATTAAGGGGGATAGAGCTATAGTAGATGACAAGAAATACTTCCTGCGTGGGCTTTTCAAACTGTGTGAACATGAGTGAATAAGTGAGCAAGGAAGACAAAGGGTATGTTCAGATTGGCAAACTTTTACAGCACCTTTACTACTTTTGTAGTATGTATGTATACTGTGAACAATATGCATATTTTCTATATGGACAGAAACCTGGATGATGTAATGTGCTCAAGTTCATCTTCTATTTAGAGAATGATCTCCCTTTCAAAATGACTCATGCCAGGGCTTGCACCTCTCCACTTGTCATGTGCTGCTTTGACCTTCACATAAAGAGCACTGCAGATATAGCCTTAAGGTCTGTACACAACAAGGAAGATAATTGTTACAATATCTATAACTATAAAGTTGTAATAGCCATTCTAATTCTATGAGAATAGGGAAGTCCACACCCTTATATAACTATAAAAATAAGCCAGTGTTGTTTCAGTATTATTGGTTTTATTAATATTTTGAATTAGTTTTTATTTTTGTATTTTCATTTTAGTAATTAGTAAGTTTGTAATTTTGTAAGTGTGTTTTTGTCATTTAAAAAAAAAAAAAAAAAATTCATATTGCTCTTAATTTTTTTTTTATCAAAGTTGTAGTTTTAGTTACAGGTGCATCTCAATAAATTAGAATGTCATGGAAAAGTTCATTTATTTCAGTAATTCAACTCAAATTGTTAAACTCGTGTATTAAATAAATTCAATGCACACAGACTGAAGTAGTTTAAGTCTTTGGTTCTTTTAATTGTGATGATTTTGGCTCACATTTAACAAAAACCCACCAATTCACTATCTCAACAAATTAGAATATGGTGACATGCCAATCAGCTAATCAACTCAAAACACCTGCAAAGGTTTCCTGAGCCTTCAAAATGGTCTCTCAGTTTGGTTCACTAGGCTACACAATCATGGGGAAGACTGCTGATCTGACAGTTGTCCAGAAGACAATCATTGATCCTTCACAAGGAGGGTAAGCCACAAACATTCATTACCAAAGAAGCTGGCTGTTCACAGAGTGCTGTATCCAAGCATGTTAACAGAAAGTTGAGTGGAAGGAAAAAGTTTGGAAGAAAAAGATCCACAACCAACCGAGAGAACCGCAGCCTTATGAGGCTTGTCAAGCAAAATCGATTCAAGAATTTGCATGAAATTCAGAAGGAATGGACTGAGGCTGGGGTCAAGGCATCAAGAGCCACCACACACAGACGTGTCAAGGAATTTGGCTACAGTTGTCGTATTCCTCTTGTTAAGCCACTCCTGAACCACAGACAACGTCAGAGGCGTCTTACCTGGGCTAAGGAGAAGAAGAACTGGACTGTTGCCCAGTGGTCCAAAGTCCTCTTTTCAGATGAGAGCAAGTTTTGTATTTCATTTGGAAACCAAGGTCCAAGAGTCTGGAGGAAGGGTGGAGAAGCTCATAGCCCAAGTTGCTTGAAGTCCAGTGTTAAGTTTCCACAGACTGTGATGATTTGGGGTGCAATGTCATCTGCTGGTGTTGGTCCATTGTGTTTTTTGAAAACCAAAGTCACTGCAACCGTTTACCAAGAAATTTTGGAGCACTTCATGCTTCCTTCTGCTGACCAGCTTTTTAAAGATGCTGATTTCATTTTCCAGCAGGATGTGGCACCTGCCCACACTGCCTAAAGCACCAAAAGTTGGTTAAATGACCATGGTGTTGGTGTGTTTGACTGGCCAGCAAACTCACCAGACCTGAACCCCATAGAGAATCTATGGAGTATTGTCAAGAGGAAAATGAGAAACAAGAGACCAAAAAAATGCAGATGAGCTGAAGGCCACTGTCAAAGAAACCTGGGCTTCCATACCACCTCAGCAGTGCCACAAACTGATCACCTCCATGCCACGCCGAATTGAGGCAGTAATTAAAGCAAAAGGAGCCCCTACCAAGTATTGAGTAAATATACAGTAAATGAACATACTTTCCAGAAGGCCAACAATTCACTAAAAATGATTTTTTTTTTAAATTGGTCTTATGAAGTATTCTAATTTGTTGAGATAGTGAATTGGTGGGTTTTTGTTAAATGTGAGCCAAAATCATCACAATTAAAAGAACCAAAGACTTAAACTACTTCAGTCTGTGTGCATTGAATTTATTTAATACACGAGTTTCACAATTTGAGTTGAATTACTGAAATAAATGAACTTTTCCATGACATTCTAATTTATTGAGATGCACCTGTATTTTAGTACTTTAAACTAAAAGAAAATGAGAAATTATACCTTGGCAACTAGCTGAAATAAATTAACCTTTAAATGAAATAAAATAACTTATTTTATGCTTTGGATTTAGTTAACGATAATAAATCTGATAAGGACACAAGAACAATATCATTAGAATCACTTTCAGAACTAATTTTTCTACAGTAACTGATGAAAGAATTTTTTTTTATTTTATTATTTTTTTTTTTACAGTGAATCAGAATCCACTCAGCTTTAAAGTGCTTGAAAATGTAAAGTGACAGATGACATAACTGCAGCATGCGCTTATGATAAACAATGTTATTGTGCGTTGGTGTGGACACTAATATAGTTATCAATTTAGTTATCTTTACAGTTATAGTTCTTGATGTGAATGGGCATTTACACAGGATCATTTTACTATTTAATAATGAGCATAGAATATCTAATGTGTTTAATACTGTATGTTGATTATTTTCTGAATATACAAATCAAATGTGTCTAGAAGTTACTATGTAGCAAATTAAAGTTTGACGCCCATTGTTGCATACTGAATGCTGTTTTAACACTGTAGGGAGAATACAGTGGAAAATGAAAGGATGCTAGTATTCTATTCTGAACATAGCCATTGGCATCCACATTAATAACCTTGCAAGCTACTTACGTTGTCCCTTTGGTCAAAGTCGACCGAGCTGGACACAGAGGTGAGACGCTCGTATCGGGAGTCAGCAGGCGTCTGCATGGCGGAGGCCACACTGAACACAAACACACATTATCAAAAATGTGCCTTCAGAGCACTAACACAGAAGTGTACAGTCACTTGATGGCATGCCACTTCATTCAGCAGGTTTTAGAATCAGGATTCTAGATTGATGTAGATAGTGGAAGGTCTAGATCATCCCAAAAAGCAATACGATCATTCACTGAAAATCTTCCCCTCGGCTACAGATCTCTTTTCTCTCTCTCTCTCTTTTTTTTTTTTTTTAATGAATGAATACAAATGAATAAGATTTGAGAACTAATACTTCCAGCAAATAACACAAACCAGTACTTTTATGTTTTTTTTTCTTTCAAAGTCTCAGTCCACATTTATTACCATGTATAGAAAAAAAAGATATATATGTGTGTGTGTGTATATATGTGTGTGTGTTCTACAGAAGAAAGTAATAGAAAGTCAGAGTTTTGGAACGACATAAGGCTGAGTAAATGACCATTTTAATTCTGGATGAACCTTTTAATAATTGCTAACTTTATCTTAGCATCTTCACAGGGTCCATTTGATGTCAGCTTAATAAGTGATGGGCACTGCTAGGCCTTTCAAACTCAGATTACACCAGCTACATCAGGCCATATCAATTCAAGGCTAACCACATATCAGGCATGCAGCAATAAGTGACTGTGCGAAAAACTCAAACACAGATTTAGCATTAGCAGTTGATGAGAGGTGTTGCACACAAACTGTTCACAAAGAGACTGCAGTAAACCTAGAAAGGAGAAGAACGTGCAGAGGGAAAAGCATACATTTAGAGTTGATTAGAGCCAGAATGTGTTAAACAGAGAAAGACTCATCAAGAACTGGGCAGATACACTACTATAATTCTACTGGATGACACAAAAGCCACACTTCATATAATATGAACTTCAGTGCATTAGATAACAAAATATCAACTGGATTTAGCTTAAAAGTGTGCATGTGCTGTCTGTCTTTAAAATGAAATAGACAAATCCCATTTCATTTCATAGTTTGCCATCTAAAGCACTGACACACATACATGTTCTATTGGGGCCATTGAATGTGTTATTCTCGGGCTACAATGTTCACAAATATTTGGACTGATTCTGTGGGACCACTTCTACATGGCAAGTATAAATCCTATCCATTTGTCAACTGACGAAAACAGTCACTGGACAAATCACAGGTATCCATCAAAACTAGGTCTTCCAGTTACACAGGGTCTTTCTATGCCACCACAGGATGTTTTACCTCTCCCTGTAAGCCTCTTCCCTGTGGGACCTATAGGGTGCTAAGACCCAGGCCAGAAAGTGCACGCTTAAAGGAATGAAAACATATTATTTAATGGTGAAGTGTGTAGTTTTTGCAGTTTAACATGCAAAGTAAACCATATAGTTTGACTTTCTGAAGAGTTAAACACATTGGTGCTTGCAAAACATTGCTCTGTTTGTTTGAGCGGTTCAACTTGTGCTGTGAGATTGGGACGGGAATATATGTTTATCTGGAAGACGGAGATGAGAAAATGTGGTAAGAGAGTTTAGGAAATCTGTTTGAAAACATTTGTACAATTTCGTTTGGTGCAGAAATGACACAATTCACCTTTAAAAGAAACACAATTATATTGATTAGTTCAGGTAAATGTGATGAGTATCCTGAGAAACCCTCAACCAATGGACACTAGGAAGGAAGTAATTTTAAAAAAGGACAATAGAAAGAAGTAAAAAGAGTTAGAAACAGTACACAGTGAACAAATTCACCCCAAATTCTCCCGCTAGAGCACACAGCAGAAGAAATGCCAGAGGGTACATTCAAAAAGCAGACATAAGGCGTCCTTGGAAGAGAGAGATGAAGTTTAAAACCGACACATACTATTCCTGCTCGTCCAGACGTTGATAGTGCCGATTCCGTCTACGGTTGAGGAAAAAGAAATTATTCAAGTTCATGCTTAACAGAAATGAGTCAAAATATGATATTATTCATTTCGAGGAAGAACATACTATATACTCAGCTGAGATGCAATGACACTTGTAATTCAAGATTTTCCTTGACTCTGTGCTTTTGTTGGCCCAGGCAAGTTATTACATGTAATCAAATCAAACCTTTGATGAATTTTGCATTCTTAGCGTTAGATGGCATGTGACTACGTTTTCTTTTTTATTATAAAACTAAATGAAATACAAAAATATGTAAGAATGAATAGTGTTAGTTTAGTTATAAGGATCAATAAAAATAATTAAACAAACTATATTAAATATACCACAAGACTGGTAAATCCTTTATTCTGATTGGACTGTATTTCCCTATAGCTATTAGCATGTAGCTCCAGGTTTGTTTACAGCTTTACAGTTCCACATTACTTCACCACAAACTTCACTCTTTCAAACTAGTAATGTCAGCTTGACCTGTTTGTAAGCAAGATTAATCTGTGACATAAGGAAAGTTCTACACAAAAGACCGTTTTAGGGACGAAAACACGGAAAATGCCTTGGGACAAACTCATGTACATGTGATAATGATAGAAGTGCAGTAATTAGCTGCTGAATTATTCATTAAAAATGTAATGCACTGCCAAGTTGTAACAGGCACTCTGCTTCATGATCTGACTTTTCAGGGTTTCACTCTTAACTTTTATGACATTTAAATAGAGAACTGGGCAGTCATAATGTAAGTAATTCAGGGAAATGTTTATGGAAGTAAATATTCAAAACAGATCAATGAATGTTGGGTGGGTACACACAAAAACCCATTAGATTTATTTAAGGGTTGACACCTCCTTAAATAATCCTTAAAAAAATGGCTAGATGCCACTTAAAGGGTTAGTTTACCCCAAAATGAAAATTCTGTCATTAATTACTGACCCTCGTGTCGTTCCAAACCCATAAGACCTTTGTTCATCTTTAGAACACAAATTAAGATATTTGATTAAATGGGAGAGCTATCTGACCCTCCATAGACAGCAATGCAACTGAAATGTTCCCAGGTCCAGAAAAGTAGTAAATACATCGGTAAAACAGTCCATGTAACATCAGTGGCTCAACTTCAGTTTTGCGACGCTACGAGAATACTTTTTTTTTTTTGTGCAAAGAAAACAAAAATAACAATTTACTCAACCATTCTTCTCCTCCGAGTTACGTCTTCCGCCATTTTAGAAAGTATCACAATACATACGCGTGCTTTCCCCTAAGCGTAATTAATGATTACATCAAATACGTTCTTGGGTACTCTCCAAAATGGCGGAAGACGTAACTCGGGGGAGAAGATTTGTTGAGTAAAATGTTATTTTTGTTTTCTTTGCGCAAAAAAGTACTCTCGTATAGCGTCGTAAAACTGAAGTTGAGCCACTGATGTCACATGGACTGTTTTACCGATGTATTTACTACTTTTCTGGACCTGGGAACATTTCAGTTGCGTTGCTGTCTATGGAGGGTCAGATAGCTCTCCGATTTAATCAAAAATATCTTAATTTGTGTTCTGAAGATGAACAAAGGTCTTACGGGTTTGGAACGACATGAGAGTGAGTAATTAATGACATAATTTTCATTTTGGGGTGAACTAACCCTTTAAGACTTGGTCTTAAAATACAGCGAGTGGATCTGACTCAAGCTGAATCATGACTTTTTTTAAATAGATGTGCTAGCCTGAAACACAGAGAGCAGCTAATATCTGCGTATTAAAAATGTGACTGTTGGATCTGACAGGACAAAAAATGATGTTTGAGATGCCCGGAATATAATCAGATCTCCCTTAAACATAATCTCTTGTGCACTTACATGCCGGTCAAACCAGTTTCCAAATCAAAGGATTTGAGTGTGACTGAAAGGCAGGGTCATATTACTAATCGAATAAGACTGGCTGAGCTTTTGGAAAGGTAGAAGCTTTAGATCTATCTGTAAAACCAATCCATTAGCTAAACCCATTATGCAGCTGCTGAGATCATGCTGATGGCTTGCAGTTTTAAATGCATTGCTGCAGGACGCATATTCTCTTTTTATTTCGCCAAATCAAAGGTCTTGTCCAAATCATGACTGATGAATGGGGTGTCCAGCTGTAAATATATAGTCTAACGATTTCACAAAATGTTACTCAATGGAAGATGAGTGTTTGTTTGGGGTTACATTGGGGCCAAGAGCATGCTGTGATAATGCAGCCAGCTGAGGCCGCAGTATGACATGCTGGGAATACGGCCATAATGGTGCAGTCGTGACAGTTTTATAGTTTTTTTTTTTTATTGTACATTAATAGAAATAACTTTTTTCAATATTACTGTAACGCAAATTAGAATTATTGCACATTAGAGTAATGAGAACAACAACAGAACAGGCCTACTATTAATTTTTACCTGTCAGCATCAGAGACCAATGCGAGACGGCCATAATCCCACGCCACCTTCCTCAAGACAGAGAACACACATAGCAGCACCTGGAGACACAGAACATCTACGTTACACAATCAAATTCACATCTCATTCCTCACATGCATTCAAACACAAATCCCTGTTCACAGCACTGTAAATATGTCACAAATAGCACATGCAAATCAAGCACAATTATGAAACATTCCTAAAGTGCTAAAATTTAGAACCGCAGGAAAACAAGAACATAGCTGCTTTCTTCTGAGCCCAAAATAATCAGGAATATGTGCATTGTGGATCATAAAGGCCTGAAGAATTTCACAGAAATCTCTGCTGACGTAGAATGAATTTAATTGTTTTATGCATGCTCAGCCACTTGTTTATTAACACTTACATTATGCATTCAGGAGATACTTTTATTCAAAGTGACTTAAAATAGAGGAGCATAAGCAATTTGTCACAGAACCAGCAATATTCTGTATACAATGCCATGTTTATTAGATCACTAGATTAGGAAACAAACTTAGAGAAGAGGAGAAATGTACAGAAGAGAAAGAAAAGTTTTTTTTATTTTTTTTTATTTTTATTGTTTTTCTTCAAGTGCATTGGTTAAAGGTTGTGGAGTGGTTAAGTGCCGGCAGAAAAGGTGTGTCTTTAACTGCTCCTTGACAGTTGTGATAGTTTTAGCATTTGGGTGGAGGTTGGTAGCTCATTCAACCAGGGAGAAGTGGGGAAGATGAAGATTTTGGAAAGCGACATTGTGAAGGTGCTGCTCATTCAGTGTCCATTTTTATTTTAAAGTCAACATGAAAACGGCATTCACAACCCATTTTACTTCTGTAATGTGATGCATTTCTAAATGAAACCGAATACTGAATAAAAAAGTAAGTTTCGACTTTACTATTGGCAACTGATTGAATTATGAAAAGAGGGTGTTCCATACCAGAAAATAGGGCTGGGAGATATGGCCAAATAATTATCACAGTCAAATTTTTCATATCAGTCGATATTGATAATTATCATGATAAATTTCAAGTCTTTATTTCTTAAGTTTCTATAAGTTTAAAGGCAGATTTTTGCTCCTAAGTGAAAGTTTTAGAAACCAGACCGTTAATTAAACTACTCTTTATGGTCAGAACATGACAAACGTCACATCACGTTTTTGAATTCTTCACACTTTTCCAGTCATTTTTCCTTAACAAAATAAATATCTTGATAGAAAAATTTATTTCTTAGTTTCTGCCTGTTCTAATGAGTGATATTGTTTCAAATCATGAAACAGTTTTGTGTTGCCTGACTTTGATGTATATGCAGTACAGTTTGCTGTGCAGGCTGCAATATTAATATTAATTTTTTTTTGTCTTTTAGAAATGCACATTTGATAGTAGCTTGAGTTAGGATGCATATGTAAATTTATGTTCATTATCAAAAAAGTAAGGTCTGTAAAAATGGTAACAGCCTCATTTTTATATGGTGAAATGCAATTATTCTGACTGTTTGAGTTTTATTAAAATTAACCATTGGTTTTCCACATTTAGATCATGATAACCACAATTAAAACCACCCACATAGCACCTCAATACCATGGTAAAAATGTAACTATATGGTTTCTAGATATTTGTATGAAAAACAGTTGTCTATATACATTTAGTATAATTGCACAAACGTTAGCGCTTAATACATTTAATACATGTCTACATTAATAATATAATAAAATTCAATATGAATATTCCACATTTCTGCTACAATACCATGGTGCAACTAGTGTTACTACAGTAAATCTATGGTAAATGATGGCGATTTGTAGAATGAAAAGACTTCTGACTGTATCGTTGCACACAGTGTTTCTTCTGTTTGTCAGCGTGGTTCAATTGAGCAACGCTATTTCGTTCTGCTTTTGGTACATAAACATTATATCAAACTCTTGTTATCGTTTATTCAAAGAAAAATATATTGCGATAATAATCGTTATCGTTTTATCGCCCAGCCCTACCAGAATAGACTGCATTTTCCTTCCTTATGGTGTTGGATATCCAATTACCTAGTAACCTAAAACAATGGCTAAACAACTATTTTACCATTAGTTAACATTCAACAAAAAGCCTGAATCGTGCATAAGACCAGGAACAGGTATTAAGAAAGTAAAGAGAATACAGACTGATTCCATGTTGACTTTGAATGACAGAATCATAGCAAATGAACAACAACTGAAAATTGTAAGCTTGTGATGCGCACCAAGAAACACATGAAGTCAAGGGCGAGAACGGTGGGCACTCCTCCGAAGGGCAGGCCCTGGAGCACGGTGCTGCGGATCCGGCCCGAATAGCAAAAGTCCTTAGAGCCATTGGAGCTGGAGCAGTTCTCATGGCCTTGGCAGAACTCAGCTTCACTGGTCGTAGCCATCATGAGCAAAGCTAAGACAGCCAGCATCCTCAGTACAGCTGCATACTGAAACTCCACCTGTTAGGGAGACAAGATGTAGCGCGTGATGATGTGTATTTTAAAGTGAATTTTTAGGGGTATACCAGCATATAGATGATTAATATTGATCACATGGGGTCTTTATGTGCAACGGAAAAAAAATAGTCATTGCATGAGTCTTACCATCTCTTGCGATTGTAAGTTATAGAAATTTGGAACAACATGTGGGTGAGTAAATGATAACAGTATTGTCATTTTTAGGTGAACTACTTTAAGAAATGGCATATAGAATACAGATTTCATAGAGAATTACATATCTGAACTAGCATACTTAAAGATCAAAAAGGCTAAATTAAAAGCAAACAATGAATCTGGCTCATGCTTTCTTCTGAAAGTAAAGAGAGTGGTTTTGGAAATAATCAGACAGGAAAGACCGGTCCTGGTAACCTATAAGAGAATGCAGAGAAAACACATCGGCGACTTAGCGAATTATGCAACTGCACGAAAGCTTTGCTGTGAGTAACTGAAAACAGATCTCTACATTAAAACATTCGTGGACCTCCAAGACTGTGCGCGCTGTGCTCTGGCATGCTGCCGCTGACTCAACACAGACACATCTATATTCCTACTACAGTGAGATCAGCCACGAAACGACTTGACAATGGACAAACAGAGATCAGTCACTTCAAGCTGTCTCTCTGAAGCAAAATGTGCCAACAAGTTCTTCCTGAGGGAAACGGTGTAAAATTGCCAGCCAGTACTGTATATTTCAAATATTTAAAAAAATAGTTAAAATATTAAAGAATAGGTTTTCTTTCTTCTGTGAAACACGAAAGACATTTTGATGTTTGCAATGCTTTTCCATTTTTACATTTCTAATAAGCCCCATAAAACAAAAAACTGATCTAAAGATGTGAAAGAAACTGATCTGAAATAAAAATGTATAAAACATTATAATACAATAAGTAAAACCATACAACAAAATGATAATAAAAAAATATATAAAAATAAAAACATTCATAACCTCAATCTCACAAACAATCTCAGTGATACTAAAATAATGATGCTTTAAAAATGCAATAAAATTAAGTGGGGTTCATTTGAGCTGGTGTCTGCATTGTCATGGTAAATGTTAAAGTTTAATCCACTGGACATTTGTAGTTAGATTTGCTAATATATTGCACGAAGAATGCAATGCAACATACACATACAAAGACTGTCCAGTGTGGATTAATGTCAGAACCAAGGTTATGTTAACCGTGACAGCAGGACTCTGACTTTTCCAATGGAAAATAAATAAAGCATATAAGGGTGATGGGGGAGAGAAAGTTGGGTTTCATAACAAACCAAGTTCTGTGCCAAACCAGCTGAAGGTGAGGTCAGTCATAAGCATATCATCTTTGACATCATTTCACTTCGGATAACTCAAGGAAAGTAAGCACTTTTTTTTAAATCAAGTTTAACAGCAGAATTCCTGGAATTCCAGCATTTTAAATTCTTTTATGCCATTTGCAATGCTTCATGGGATTTAAAGCTGTAAAGTACACAATCTTGAACCTTTGCCTTTTTGTTCCGAGTTCCAAAACCTTTTTGCTTCGAATACAATTTTATAATGTTGTGATAAACCTCATAGCTGGTTGGTTTGGTTCATGGCTTTTAAAAGGCCTGTTCGCACCAATGACAATAACTCTAAAGTTTTAATAATCATTCTAATTCTGGGACTGTATATAACTATACCACACCATAACTATAATGATAACGACAATGAGGAATATAGTTAGAATCACTTTCAGAACTATTTTTGAATGATAACAACACTGACAGCCAATCAGAAAACATCTTGCTTTCAAGAGTTCAAGCATTCAAAGGAGACAACCAAACTGCAGTGTGCATTTAGAATAAACGGAACAATATTGTGCGTTGGTGTGGACTCTAATATATCCCAAATGAAGGTTTTTATAAAATCCCCATGGGAAAAATACTTGTGGGCGGCCAGTTACACTCCAACTTCTGCAATTGCCTTTGGCAGCCGTCGAACAGTTCATACTCTCTTGCCTGTAGACGTCAGACTAGGGTCTCTAGAAGGCTTTGGGACAGATGGCTGGGACATCCACCCCGCTGCTGTTCTTCTGAACTCAATGCTAATACCAAGTCATGAAAACAAACAGCGCATGACAGAAAATGTAACAAGCTTGTGACAGCTCTGATAAAAGCATCAGGTTGCAAATGATCCATATTACAGAGAGCCCTTCTTTATTTACGTTCAATTAGGCCTGCTGCCACAAGGACAGATCTTGTGATTTCCCGGCATTGCATATTTAAAACACATACTGTTGAGCAGTGCTCCATCTGAGTCTGAGAGCCAACAGTCTGAATAAGGCCTGTGAAGGCCTCACGTTGAAAGCATCCTGATGTCGTAAGGCTGAGCGCTGATAGATTGCTGCTCTTTCACCTGTTTTCCAGACATCTGAAAATGTGGAGAACAGAGAGAACGGATTCTGAACAGGTCACTGGAAACTACAGCAAAGCACGTGCCTGCCTGTAACATGCTGACACTTGTTAAGTACTGAACTGAAAGTTCTGACCTCAACAAGTTTGACGAGACTACAAACCACTTCTGATTTGTTTGTTATATTCAATTATTTATCTAGCTCATGATGTTGCTTTCATATTATCGATTAATGGACTTTCTTGAAATGGAGAGAAATTATAAGGAGCCTTTCAAGCAGATGAGAATACCAGCATAAAAAAATGATGTAACATTTCTCCAGTGCTGTTGCTACTGAAAATCTTAATCTATAACACGGCCTCACTGACCTCATTGGTGCAAGTATCAGTAGACTCGGCTCAGCAAAACTCACATGATCTTTAACAGTAGTTACGGAGTCTGTGAATGCTCAGAATCTCAGGCCAACAGTATTGATCTATACAAGTTCACAACACCTGCAGCATTTACTAATATCAGGGTTGGGCAAAACCTGGAATTAAAAAACTGGCTCCTTTTCAAGTCGTGAGTCTGAATTTGAATCACATTGAACACATGATGCTGGAATGACCGGGAAAGTAATTTAACTGAATTGTGAATCAGAGAATCTCAACAGAAATAGTTAGTCACTGTCCAACAAAAGTTTTGCTACTTTTATTTTTTTTTTCATTGTGCCTATTAATTCTCTGATATGTACAATAAATTATACAGCTAAACAAAGTTCTCTACAATAAGTTCAAATAACAAAAGGATCGAAAGTGGTTTTAATTCTACTGACACACAGCACCACAAAATGCCAGATGGATCACATTGTTTTTAGATTCAAACTTTACAAAAATGAATACTGATAACAAAATATTAATCTATTGATTCATTATACAATATTTTGCTTAAATTGGGAAATTGAGTGTAATTGGTGTGTGAAAATTAAATATAATGAAATGTATACAAGTTAAAAACTAATTAAACATTTCGAACAATCATTTAATGTTTAGATGTGTGTATAATATTTGAGTGATTCATTGTGAAAAATGAAACATTAAAAAACTAGATGTTATATTAATTAATTTTTAAATTTTAATTATAATTCTGCATCCAATTTCAGGGTGTTTGTAATATAATTCAGATTGGTGCACAACCATGAATAATACATTAGCCCTGCTAATTTTTAATGGAGAGTTACATCATGTGAGTGAGTGGCCTTGGATCAGTTCAAACAACTGCTACTGCCTGTAAAAACCTAAAAAACAAACAAACAAGTGATTCCTACACTCAAGTCACACAATCATTCTGCAGTGCTTACAAATACATCACCTTTATGCCCTGTTGGACTACACTTCAAAGTTTAGCTTTCATGAGACGGACAAACAAATCGAATGCTCTGGATAGGAACGTGTCGTTCTGATAATCTGTTCTTTCCAGGGGTTGTTGGGCCTCAAGGTGAAAGGAAACTGTCGATCATTAACCACATTACAAGAGTGAAGTAATACTGGCAGCAGAGCTGTAAATAACATATTATAACATCATTTCCAAGGTCAACATGATACCAATTCACAAACATTATCAGCAATCTTCCAGGGAATACTGCGATGGAGGTTTTTTTTTTTTTTTTTTTCCCAGTGGTATGCGTTATACACAAGTACAATTATTAACTTTTTTTTTTAAACTGTAGTATCACTGCAACTGAATTTTATTACCTGTATTACCTGATCCAGTGCTGACCTATTTACCACTTCATCTTCATTTTCATATACGTTTGTCTACACACCTTATGACTGTGTGATCTGAATGCAGGGGTGCAACCCCCCCCCACACACCCCCACCCCCACCCCCGGCTACAGGTGACATGACACAGATGACTCGCAGATATGACGACGACGATACAATCATTTATGCTTCCAAAATGTAATGAATTGAAAGCTATGTGTTCATTTAGAGTCAGCATATAGAGCATGGACAGTCTTTCACCCTGGGCTCTTGATATCAGTAACTGCCATTGACTACTAATAAAGCAACCCAAAGCCTGAGGGGAACATGGAGGCAGTACATTTGAATCTTGTTTGCTATACCATGCAAACTGTACATTCGTGTCAGGGAGAAGACAGGATGGTGAGGTGTGACAAATGGAACATATGGTCTGCCCCAGGAGCAGTTGCTGCTTTGCTGAACAAGACCTGGTTGAAAGGAGCTTTGTAAGATCTGACATTCTCCTCATTTCATAAACTCCAGCCAAGCCCAAAGGGTAAACTGCATTCTGACAATATTAAACTTGGAGTGAAGCCTTTATTTTTTTAAAATGCACTGAAATGGTTTTAAAACTGTATCCAATTTCTAGAAGCCATCTCCAAGACACCAATGAGCTCAATATATTGATTTTCGTTGCGCTAAGCTGTGCCGAAGGCCAAACGCAAGGATCACAGAGCAGCAGCAGAAAACATTGAGCAACCTTCTGCTACTACAACAGAAACTGAATGATTTGCTACAGGATAATCAAACTTGGCAGATTGAAGGTTTTGTAAAATTTTAACATATCACAAAGTCAGGGAAACACTAATAAACAACTTGTTAAACTCAAGACACAAAACAAGTAAAATGCTACAGGTTAAAAGTGATTTCGTTCTGAAACATTAAAGCTACCTTAGATTAAAAAGTCAAAGTAGCTAATTAGTACACTTATCCGTCATATAACTACATTATCATGCTTTCTGATCGTTCTACACCGAAAAGATGGTGGTGAATCAATTTTTACTCAAATTGCTAATACTGTAAATTTGACAAATACTTACAAAGAAACGGCAAGTAACACTGAATTAAAGATGACATTTTAAAGTAAAAAGACTGAAACCATATTTTCTTGAAAACCATAATCTGGTAAACTTTAATCGGTCTATTTACAACTTTTTTTTTTTCCTTTCAGCGTTTACCAGGGGTTTTCCATTTTGTAAATGCCATGACTGCCATATATAATTACTTCATCTTAAAATCTAAAATGCAGCAATATGCGTTCATGTATAAAGACCCAATTCATGCTGTGAAAAATTTAAATTATAAATAAGTGTCAGTAGGGTTCTGACAGTGAGGAAATTTTCCCACCGGTTAATGGACGTGTGACAACACCGGTAATACCGGTATAACCGTGGTGGGGGGGTCGTTTGAGTTTTCCCTCTTTTCCTCGCTTTCCTTCGGTTTTAAATAGCCTATAAGCGCCGTGCGCGCTTTACTTTCACTTTCAAATTAACGGCAATTCGGCGTCAAGCAGTTGTTTGCTTTTAGTTCATTTGAGTTTTCCCTCTTTCCCTTAGCTTTTATATAGCCTAGTTTGAAAAGACACCGTGCACAATTCACTTTTAAATTAGCGCCAATTCGGCGTCAAGCAGTTGTTGGTTTTTAGTTCGTTTGAGTTTTCCCTCACTTTCCTTTGCTAAAATAGCTTTTAAAAGCACCGTGCGCATTTTACTTTCACTTTTAAATTAATACAACGTTGAACATAGAACTTTTATTAACAAAACGAATAAAAATACACCATGCTAATATGCCTAATATAAAATAACAAATAACTTACACAAAGTTTAAATATGTAGGCCTATACAAAACTAAAAATCAGTAAAGAATGAGGAACAAATAATTATGAAACGTAGAACATTTATTAGCAAAACAAATAAGAAAGTTTGGAGGCATGGACGGTGTTCTGTCGATTTGTGCTACCCTGTCAGATTTTGCTACCTCCCATTAAAACAGTAGGTAGCACAATTTGACAACGAAAATCGCTACCTGTCAAATTATGTTTTATTCATGTCTACACCTACCACAACCCTACACCTACCCTTACAGTAATGCAAATACAGTAATTATGTGTTATATTCGCGTTTGTGGCTAGAAGGGATACAGCTACCGGAAACCAACAATAAATAATTTTTTCTACCTATTAGATTGTGTTTTATTAATGTCTACACCTACCCCAACCCTAAACCTACCCTTACAGTAATGCAGATACATTAAATACTGTTGTTCAGCGTGGGAAAAATCATACAATATTGACGTGCGCATGCGCAGTAAGCCCTGGTAGGAAAATCTGACGGGTAGGATAAAATGTCAGGACAACGGCATACACCTTGATGTAAAATAATGGAAAAAAAAAATACAGTTTAAATAAAATAAAAACCGGCAAATACCGTGGAACCAAATAAATGAGAAACCAATGTTTAAAAAAACTATCACTTAGATTAATGGCAAAAGTCATCAGGCTTTTCAAAATCAAAAATATTTTTAAAACAGGCGCTTTTACATTTCGTTTTGAAACTCTTCCGCCATCGTCTTGTCTTTTTCACCTCACTCTTCTTGTCAGTCAGCTCGACTCACTCTCCTCACGTGATCAGTTTTAATTGTACTGTCCTCTAACTGAACTGAACGATTTTATTACTATATATATATAAAAAAAAAATAATCAAAACGACGGTGGGGGACTGTGCCGCGGTGAGCAAGTGATGTAACCGGTGATGCGGCTTAACACCGGTATCACCGCCAACACCGTCTATCACAGCAAGCCTACGTGTCAGTTATTATATAGAAAATATATGGTTTATATTACTTAAATTATTCTACCCACTATAGTAATATTATTTATTGAAATCAAATTTATATAATTGTTAAAATGTTTTAGCACATTTACTTACCTATTGATTTTTATTTTTATTATTTATTTATGTATTTGTACTTACATGTCTTGCAAGACCCCAGTTTGAAACCCCCTGCTTTAGACTGTTTAATGCAGTATTCATATTCGCAGACAATAAATGTAAAATTCTAGAAGCTCATATTCAACATAAAAGAACATTAAATAACCTTTGGTTTAGATCCCTTCATAAAGCCCTAGTCAGATGGATCTGAATATGTCACTAGAGTACACCATAATCTATTATGATGCTGGTGGGGATTGACACTAATCGGCAGATTAGCTATGCCACATATCACCGCAAGTACCTCGAACTCAATATTAACAACAGCAAATACCATCAACATTTACTAGACTTAACGTTATAGAAAAACAGCTGCAGCTAAATAAGATGAGGTTAATCAACCCATGCCACCTAACATCAAAATAACCATGGTTGTGAGTGAGACTACTATATTTAGTCATTGTTAAAGATTTAACAGGTAATTATGTACAGATCTATCTTTTAAAAAAAAATACTTATGAATAAAGTTAAATACTTAGTTAGCTACAGCTAACGCGACCAAGCCGTACTGTTAGCCACTTAGGTGGATTGATTTCTCATCTAACGTTACCTGTTTAAATGATTTAACATTTGTATAAATTTAGTTCTACTAAAACTAGGCAACACAATGATCAGACTGACAACGCTTAAACTAGTTAGTTTAAATGGTACAAGTTAAGCTAACTCACCTGGCCGCAGTGTTCAAAGCCAAAGTAGCTCTCGGCTAGCTACTTCTGTAATATCCCAAAATAATCGTAATAATCTCAGAATTCCAGTTCTCTATTTCCTCAGAACGATTTAATGGTGTTCGGAAAAACAAAATGCCGAGGATTAGTCCATCATTCAGTTAGTGCCTCATCTGTACGACACTGAAACTCGACAAGCCCTAGCATGGCTGTGATGGGTCGGGCCGGTTTGTGAGCGGTTGATAGGCAACACACGAACTGTTTCTCAGCTGGGGCGTCGTCCAAGCTCGGCCCTCTTCGGATTCTTTCGACCACATTCGGCTCCGCTTTCGAAATCTGTTCGCACGTTCGGTTGATGTTCGGTTTTAGTCGGATTTTCTCGGAATTGTTCGGTCACATTCGTTCCTTGAAACGACTTTGCCACCTGGTGGTTGTTACGCACAGCTATAACTAAAATTAGCTTGTAATTATAAAAACAGGAGGAAACGTCTCTTTCCACAGCTATTTTTAATTTAAAGTAGGCTACGTTATTGGGATGATTTTGTTTACACATTTACATTAAGTCATTTAGCAGACTCTTTTATCCAAAGCGACTTACAAATGAGGACAATAGAAGCAATCAAAAGAGCAACAATATGCAAGTGCTATGACAAGTCTCGGCTAGCCTAACGCAGTACACATAGCAAGGATTTTTGTTTTTGTTTTGTGTGTTTTTTTTTTAAAGAAAACTAGTAGATAGAATAGAAAAAAGAAAGCTAGTGTTAGTTTTTTAAATATATATATATATATATATATATATATATATATATATATATATATATATATTAAAGAAAACAAGTAGATAGAAAAAAAAAGTTTTGTTAGTTTACACACAATATAAGTAGTATACACAAAACAAAAGAAGTGCAAAATATTATAATAATATGACTCATATAAAATTATCCAGGTATTTTTAAAAAAAATAATTATAAATATATAAAAATAAATATTTTTAAAAAGGGAATAAAGTTGTAATACGTTACACAACAGTACGTGTACTGCCCTCTAGTGGCTATGAAAACATCTCCAATCCTTCGAACGTGTTCTTGTTTTGTAGAGCTGTCGTATCTCGGCGTTTCCGGTGCTTTAGGAATATTTAGTTTTCATTGATAGAATTTTAGTTTAACTTATAACACGCACAAATGTGAATCACACTTCACGTCTGCCTGCGTGTTGCCTGATGTTTTGAATGCGCCAGCACTGGCTTCACATAAACGAACTGCCAACGTTGTCGAGAGGGGGATTTTACAGTGTACCTTTTTATTACTACAGAGTTATAGTTTTGCATGGCATATACTATAGACGTCAGCAAGACGGATCCCTCGGGAAATGTTCTCCATAGTGGAGCTCAAAGGTGTAAGGTGTGGATATCGCTGTGGTTACTGTGGGAATACAGGAGGTAAAGCTTCATACGGTAAGTGAAGCTGCATGGTATAAAGTAAACAAGTAAATTGCATAACCTTATCACTTTCACGTACAGTCCATATTTTTGTGAATATGAACAAGGCAAGTTACAGTATTTTGTAAACGTTGAAAACGATAGTTTTGAATCATAAATGTTTTATTGCTTTTTTAGGGGGCTTTTACCACAACAGGAAACGTACAGTAAATCAGTGCTTCCTGGACCAGGTCACGTAAAACTGCTTTTAAAGCCTCGAATCCTACATTGTTTAGGATTAATTGTGTTCTGTTGACGTTGTTTCCTAGTTTTTTTGGAACGTCCAATCACATCACCTCATTAATATTAATAATTTTATTTAGTTTCCGAAGCGCCCACCTACTAACGGCGGGATTTCAGCGTGTCAGACCAATCAGAGACGCGCACTGGGTGAACGTCATGCAGCGTAATTAATATTCATGAAGCAGGCCTTTGCAATAGTAGGGTTCTTTAATATGTTTCTGGGCGCAGCTGAGAGAGCGTGGAAATGGCAGCGGGTGGATCGTACAGTATAGTGGAGTATTTCGGGGGAGATGACGGCTATCGCTGCGGTTACTGTAAACATGAAAACGGCAATTTCTCACACGGTGAGTGAATATTAATCTGTTACCGATGGCTGGTGGTAAATACTCAGTGAATTGAGAGAACAGTTAAGGGAAGCCGGGTTTGACCAGTCTGTTTTGACTAACGTTCAACGGTTTCATCAACTGGTAAGCATGATTTGTGAAACGTTGAGACGCTTAATTATATTAAAGTATTAGTTAAATAGTTCCAAATGGGTTGTTTACAGTATTTCATTGTGTAATCCACTGAAAACAGCACGATGGTCTTATTATCTGTGGTGTTGTTGTGGATAGTAGACCTTGTCAGCTGTCAGCCAAAGTTTCCTCTCATTGAAATGTGTCAGTTTGCAACTTCATAGGAGTATTTTTTCAAATATAGAAGATATAAATGATTTATTGATGTGAAGGAATAGCAGAGGCCTGGTCCTGTTTGTTCATCCCTGTCTGGACCAGTGATATTCACATGTCCTTCATTTGCAATGGGTTTAACAGCCCAGATCTTTATAGGAACGGTGTGTGTTATAACAGTGTATTCAAAATTATAATAAAGTGCCTATTTTATAAATTTAAGCAATCAAATACAGGTTTAAATGAGTTTATGAAATAATTAGATGCCACAGACCCCAAATATGACTATCCTTGTGTGAGGAACAGCCCATCCTAAAATTTGAAGGCTTCAGTGTAGTTTCTTGTATAAAGACCTAATTTATACTGTGAAAAATTGTTATATAAAATGTTTAGTTTCTTCGAAGTTACATTATTTTGTTCTCTACTTATTATAGGACTGTTATAGTATTGTATTTAATGTATTTATTTGCATGTTTATTTGAATTAAGTATTTTAATATAACTTTTGATAATTATTCATATTTAACCTTTTTAAATATTTTCTTATATTTATTAAATTATTTATTTTTACATATTTCACTTTTTCTCCAAATATTTCCATGTACCCCCTAGCAATCCCTTGCAGTTTCTAAACCCCTGTACTATAGAGCAGTGGCTTTCAAACCTGTCCTGCAAGCACCCCTGCCCTGCACATTTTGTATGTCTCCCTTATCAGACACATCTGATTCAACTCATCAGCTCGTTAGTAGAGACTGCAAGACCTGCCCTGCGTACCAATGTTCATACTATCCATCCTAAATAGTATGTGAGATCAGAATGAGTGTGTCCCAATGCATAGTATGTTGAAAAAAGTATGCCAAAAGTCCCCGGATGGTCTACTTTTTCAGGTTGATTTTTGAAGTGTGGATCTGTGCACACTCTAATGGCTAAAATTGCCCACAATCCATTGTGCTTTGGTGAAGGATTCGGTCCAGAACTACAATCATGAATAAAACGTGTTAAAAAATCTACAAACGTGGCGGATGTGCGCGATCGACGGTTAGGTAGAGATGTTTATAAAAAGTGGTTTGAGTTACTAATAATCAACATTTAACCTTGTAAAAAATATTTGTTTATTGTTATCTGTCTTATATTTCATCTGCAACAGCAATGTGAACTTTTATAAACATCCATTTGGTCGTTAACTTTTAAATGCATCATTATACAGAAAATATGAGCAGAGTTCTCAGCATGAAAGACCCGCGACTGGAAGATCAATGAGCTGCTACTTTTCTGTCCAATCTGGTAGGAAGGTAAATTAAATTAAATGTGGAGGATATTAACTGTGACAAGATGATTGACAGGCCAGTTTACAGTGACAGGGTGCGTGTAACAGGTGCGACAGAGCGCTCAGTTAAAAACGCAGTTGTGTGACGTGATAGTATGTCACAAAGCTTGCCTACTCTTCTACTACACACTCAAAAGTGTGTACTTTTTCTTCACCAAAAGAGTACATACTTTAAGGGTGTAGTATAAGTAGGCACATTGGGACGCAGCACTGAATTGGGTGTGTCTGATAAGGGAGACATACAAAATGTGCAGGGCAGGGGTGCTTGCAGGACAAGTTTGAAAACCACTGCTATAGAGTTACTATATTACAGAATTCAGGCATGCTTGTCTATGAATGAACGTGCTGGAGATAATCTGATCCTGGTAATCTGCTCCATGACACATAATGTGGAAGACCGGAAGAAGAAAGCGTGCCTCTGATGCTAATCCTGATGTGGCTGGAAGCCATCATGATGGGAACATTCAGAGACATTTGATTACTTTTGTTTGGCAGGTGTCTTAAGCAACTTACTTTGTCTATTTTTGTGACCTGCATAAGGGTGATGGTCTGAGTAACTCTTCACATCTTTGGGGGCTCCGTCTTTAACTGATAGTCCACCATGACCCATTTCAATCCTGCCATGTAGGAGAATAGTTTAATTGATTGCCAAAGTATTTGAAAGTGAAAGTAAGTTCCTGAAACTTTTAATGACTTTAAAAGGTTCAGGAACTTGCTTTCACTAGCTATGTTTCCATCCACCTATTTTAATGCGCATTTTGGACTATCGCATAAAAAATTCGCTGGATGGAAACGCCAAGATGCGCATAAATTCAGAAAATGCGCATAAAAACTGAGTAGGATAAACTTTTTATCCGATAAGAAAAAATGCGCATAAACTTCGATGGAAACACATTTACCGAATAAATTCCTCCATGCGCATCAAAAAAGTCATGTGACTTTGCGCTATGAGACGGGATAACTTGACTAACCAGCTGACCGATCTCGTTCACAGCATCTATAAGTTGTTGTAGTCACTCTGAAAAGCCTGAGCAAAGTCTGTCATCAAAGTATTTCTGTATAATTGTCTTACACGAC
The DNA here is from genome assembly GCA_039654775.1 of Spinibarbus caldwelli. NCBI lineage: Eukaryota > Metazoa > Chordata > Actinopteri > Cypriniformes > Cyprinidae > Spinibarbus > Spinibarbus caldwelli. The sequence continues at coordinate 4,207,340 of CM077243.1, forward strand.
TGTGTTCCCAAACAGCTGGCATCCTCCGAACGCAGTGACAGCATTTATTGTGTTACGTCTGCTCTCTCTGAGGCGCAAGTAATTTATATCATATATGAAAATTATTATAATATTCAGTGGCACTAAATATCACTATATTCTTAGTGATATTTAGTGCCACAGTTTACCAGGAAGTGACGATTTTGTTCTCTTTGACTCGTTGGATGGAAACGGTGCTTTATTCGCATATGTTTTATGCGATATTCCAGTTTTGCGCATAATTTAAATTCGAATCTTTGGATGGAAACATAGCTACTTTCAGATACTTTGGCAATCATGAAAATTTGATGCATTTCCAATTGAAACTGGATATTCAATGAGAAATAATGTTGAAATAAATAATTCACTTTGACTTTTTGAGCAATACACTTTTCTCTCTTATTTGGGCTGAACTAAAGTTGTGGTAAAGCAGTGCGTAACTTTTGTGTATACTATATTTTGCAAAGTATACTAACCAGTTGCCATAAAGATCAGCACTCCAGTGGAAATGCAGGAAAAACTGGTTCTGGATGACTTGAGGACTGGCATAAATATATAGAGGTGAATGACTTGTCTTAAACTTTTCACTTTATCTCGCTCTAATCAAATTTATGCAATGAGATTGCATGATACCAGGCTAATGCTTAACCCAGAGATGACAGCCTGAAACCTTTGTCAGACACATGCTCGTTGCAAAATTATGAGTGCATTGATTGCAAGAGTGCAATGAATGAGACATTTAATTTATTAGGAATTTAAGTTTATTAAATGCTAGATACAGTTTATTTTGGAACAAAAATAACCGTATTAACCAAGAGAAAAGTACTTAATGAATAATGTTTAACTTTTAATTTTAAACGCCCATGAAATACATCTGGACTCTTATTTTGAAATGTCTATGCTTAACTGTTACTGGCGCCTCATTTAAAAAGATGAGGCAGATAAAATTTGAGCTCACACAACCATCTATGACAGTGGTTTTCAAACCTGTCCTGCGAGCACCCCTGCCCTGCACATTTTGTGTCTCCCCCTTATCGGACACACCCAATTCAGGTCTTGCAGTCTCTACTAACGAGCTGATGAGTTGAATCAGGTGTGTCTGATAAGGGAGACATACAAAATGTGCAGAGCAGGGGTGCTTGCAGGACAGGTTTGAAAACCACTGATCTATGACATATTACAATATTAACACCTTAAAGCAGTGGTTCCCAACCACGTTCCTGGAGGCCCCCCAACACTGCACATTTTGCATCTCTCCTTTGTCTGACACACCCAATTCAGGTCTTGGAGTCTCTACTAATGAGCTGATGATCTGAATCAGGTGTGTTTGAATAAGGTGACATGGAAAACATGCAGTGTTGGGGGGCCTCCAGGAACGTGGTTGGGAACAAGCAGGGGTGTCAAACTCAATTCCTGGAGGGCCAGAGCCCTGCAGAGTTTAGATGCAACCCTAAACACACCTGATCCAACTAATCAAGTCCTTCAGGCTTAATTGAAAACTGCATAGTATGTGTGTTGGAGCAGGGTTGGAACTGAACTCTGCAGGGCTGCGGTTTCATAGACAGGGCTTAGCCTAAGCCAGGATTAGGCCATAGTTCAATTAGGACATTTAAGTAATTTTTATAAACATGCTTTAGAAAAAAGCATTAGTGATGTGCATCTCAAGACAAAACAAAGGCACTGACATGTTGTAAGATCAGTCAGTGCAAGTTTCTTTCAGTTGAAACAGCTCAGATTTCCATTTAGTCTAGGACTAGGCTAAAGCCTCGTCTGTGAAACCGGGGCATAATTTATCAACAGTAGATAATAAATTTGAAGTGTTAATTGATAGCGAAGTGCTCTGAATGTGTGAGCCTTCTCTTTGAAATGTGCAGCACATTTATTTATTTAATGAAATCATCATCTTTTAAAGCTTATTAATCACATTAGGCTGTATTGCGATTACTGTTTTTACATCCTCAAATTAGGACCACTTGAAATGATAATTTAAGACACTTTGGCTAGCACTCTCAAGCCCTGTTTGTGAGTGTTTTATTAAGATAATGTTCTGAGTTTCCTTTTAATTATGTAGACCATTCAGATGGTGTGTTGTAGTGCAGTAATAAATCAGACTGCAGGTTAACTAGCACAGGTTGTGGTTCTTTGGGTACTGATGTCTGTCTTTTCTGGGCACAGATTAACTGTTGTGTGATGCGGTCTGGACCTGAGCCGGTTTTTTTTTTTTTTTTGCGTGAGGAGGTCATATGTTGTGTTTGAGATGATTACTTGCCTTTTTACTTTTTTTTTTTTTTTTTTTTTTTTTTTTTTTTTTTTTTTTTTTTTAATTTTTATTTTATTATTATTATTATTATTATTATTATTATTATTATTATTTATTTTTTTTTTTTTTTTTTTTTTTTTTTTTTACTGACTCGTTTATCATCCTCAAACCAAATCGGGGCTATTGTGTTGTGAAAAACAGGTGCCCTCGTATTGGTTAGATTAATGTATGATAAGTCAGGTAAAAACAAACCTCTTGTTGCTTTTGTTGTGGTGATCTGACTGATGTCGCTTTGGCTTATTCTGGATTGTGTTGTGTTCTCTTCTATTGAATCGCCTGTTTGTTTTTGTTCTGAGAACTGTTGGCCTGGCCTGTAGAGCTCAAAAGTGAGCGCCTGCCTTTCCTGGCCTGGATTCAGGCAGTTTTTTTTTTTTTTTTTTTTTTTTTAATGTTATACATTTCTTGTTAATTTACGTGAACTTTTAGCAGATGTATTCATCAAAAGCTATTTACTTCCTTTGTTTCAGAAAATTCTTCAAATCAAAAACGTTTAAAAGACTGTCTGGTTATACACTTTCCCACCTTTTCCTATTTGAATAAATCATGCTCTTAAAAAGGGAAAAGATAAAAAGATGTGACAAAAATAATAAACATCAAAACTACATAAACACATTTATGTTGACCAAAAACTAAAAATAACAAAAACACAGCAAAATGCCTAAAGCTTTAAATAAATTAAAATGAAAATAAAAAAATGTAAATCTAATCTAAAATATATAATATCTTAAAAACATTAAAAATATTATAAATCTAAAATATTAACAACTAAAATAGTATATCAGTAATACTAACATTAACATGACAATAATCTGACCCTCGCTGATGTAAGTGATGAGCACAAAGTAAATATAAACAATCTGCTAAAGAAAACATCTATCATGTTTAAAACAATGCCTCAATGTAAAAAAATATTGGCTGATTTACTGATGTCATGCATTGAAAGATTTAGACTTTATTATTGCTCAATATCAATAAATGGGAGAGTCTGAACAGGATTTTTGATAGTAATAAATGAACTGATTGTGCCTTAATCGTTCCTGCTTAGCAGACTAAAATAAGTATTAGCACCCCCTTGTGTCCTTTCCAAAATATACCAACATCCTCACTTTGTTTTCAAATGTTTTTAGTCAATTTTCATTAAAAATGATATAAAAAATGGATGTATATGTGTATGTCTCAAGTGTCATAATTATTTTAGACTATACCACATTTATATATCAGCCTGTCCTCTTGTTATTGATATGGCCATTTTGCATTGATAAATGTACAGTCTCAGGTACTCATTTTTAGTTGTGGATATGCATTTTTATTAAAATGTTTTGTTTGTTTTTAATAATTATGTATTTAGTCCACTAGGTAGTGACAAGAGTCTTTTTAATCTGAAATTCTGTGTGTCAAAGATCTCCTCAGTGTTTGCATTAAATGCAATTATAGCTTGATCTAGATAGAGACATCTTAACCCTACAGCCAAAAAATTGGGAGGATTCTCAGAGCTTTGAGGACTGATGTCCTGTACGTGGCCTTGTGTGGGAGCTTAATTTTCCATGACGTCAAAGGAAACATTTCCCTTTCCGAACAGTGTGTCAGAGAGCTTTGCTGTCAGGGGTCCATTTGAGGCTCGCTGTGTCTCATATCTATAGTACACATGGATATAACATGGGCATCGGATGCCCTCCTGCTGTGGTTCTACATCCATGCAAACACCGCTTCTTAAGTGTTCAAGTGATCATGCATGTCTTTATTTAAGAGGTTTACCCGGATAAGTTGTGTTGTATGTTCTAAATGCTGTTGTTCTCTCTCTAGGCATGTGGTCCCATAATATGACCGTGCAGGACTACCAAGATCTCATCGACAGAGGCTGGAGAAGGTGCTGATGTATCTTATTGCCTGACCTCTGAACTGTGTTTCATAATATAGTCTTCTGACTGTAAATAAATAAGTTTTCTTGCATAATGTCTCAGTAGGAAACACTTTTACACATGAACAGGATGCAGTAGTCTGGTCAGTGTAATGAGCTTAACACAGTGACTGAATCAGACATACTCCCTGAGCTGTCTCACAAACCTCTTACAACAAGACAAATGGGTTTTCGTGCACTTCTCAGGCACGCTGCCTGAGTTTCTTGAGGAAAGTAATTCATGTCAACATGAAACCACATTTTAGACCATTTTTTTGGACTTGATGTGATCTATTTGAGTGAAGCAGGATATGTTCGGTAAAAAAAACAGTGTACATTTTCAAATGAGTGTACAATGCCGGCTTTAATTTTTCAAAAATATTTGAAATTAGAATTTATATAAAATATGTTCATTTTAAATAGATGATCATTTATTATAACAAGAGCTGTGAATTTAGTTAGTAGTGAGCCCTGCATAAATGGCCATTAATCTTTAATTATTGGTTCGTGGATGCCTAAATTTGAATTTTATTTTATTTAAATTAAATTGAACTCTCCTTTTTTTTTATTTTTTAGAAGTGGCAAATATGTTTACAAACCTATTATGAATAAGACATGCTGCCCACAGTACACCATCAGGTAAATGAATCAAATGTTTGTTTGTTTGTTTGTTTGTTTGTTTTTTTTGACTATATACAGTAGGATACTCTGAGGTATAATAAAATTAATATCTTACAGTGAAATGTATTATCTTTTTAAATGTATATATTACAGCTTAGAAATGCTAATGAACAATTTGCAACATGTCAAATAAGTTGTGTCCTTTTCACTCTCTTATTATATATTAATGTGCTGCTGTACTTCACGTATTTTATGAAGGTGTCATTCCTTGAACTTCCATCCATCGAAGACTCACAAAAAGACCTTGAAGAAGGTGAACAGGTTCCTCTCCAAAGGAGAGATGCCAGTAGAGAAGCATGATGAGGGACATGAAGGTGAGCTCCATTTACTGGATATCAGGCTGATGGTGGTGATTTAGGCCCAACAATCACAAAGAAATGATCCACACACAGGTCTCATGAAGCTGAATGCTATGCCGAATGTTTATTTTACCTGTTTTTTGGACTAATTTGAAATAGCTCTTTATTACTTTCTAACGAAAATAGCATAAAACGTGTGATTTGCATGCCTTCCACAAACCGAAGAGGCCACATTATTTACTTTTGAGCTTGAGCTGACCAATAAATGATAGCTTTTGATGATAATCAGTATTTATCTTTAGTTATGAATTCACTCTGATATGACTCAGTAGGATGACTTGAGGATTCACAATTGCAGCATTGGAAAATATTAAAAATTAACACAAGAATATTGAATCATTTTCATTCACTACACAAGTATAACAATATATATGCAGTGCAAATCTATTTTGACTGAAACATTTTAATGTATGAAGAACACAAAATCATTGAATCAGAGTTTGGAATCAATTCAGTGAAACTGACAGTTTGAATTGAAGGAATTAAACTTACCTCTAAAAATTAACTCTAATGCTGTCTTTGCTGCTGAACACTCCATTAAAATGGTTCTTATTTTCACAGTGTCATTTAATTTTACATTGGCAGCAAATCATATGTGGTTATATATGATTCAGTATATTGCCCAGTTCTAATTTGAGCCTATAAGAAGAGTTGCATCCCCAAGTCAGTGTTTTCCACAGGTATAGCCTCTGTCTGTTTCTTATATCTTGTAGTGTTGTGGTCTGGTCTGATTTGGTTTTTCATCCCAGGTTTGTTAGAACATATCAAAGGTCATCTAAAGCCTCTCTCTTCCTGTCATCCATGCATCTTGTGTTATCTCACTATTTTGCAGTTTTCTTCTTCTTTTTTTTCCTCCATATTTTTTATTTCCTGTGCATGATTTGTTTGTGAGGTGTTGTGTATTACAAATTTGATTAGGGTTTATGAAGTAAAATTGTGCATGCGTCTCTTCCCTGTCGTGACCCATTTTCATACCATTTAGTCATGCAAATTTAAAACTTTTGTGAGTGTGTATGTAAATGCAACAAATTGAGGTTTTCTTTTCAAATGATTTGCATTTCCCAAGTAGCAGTGTGAATTGAGTGAATCCCTGTAGACTGCATGACTGGCATTGTGAATGTGGTTGTCTTAAATGTGCATGTGTTGATTCTTTAGGAGAGCCCATGGACTCTGTGCATGAAGAGGGTGTTCAACCACCTCCTCAAGACCCTCTGAAAATAGACCACAGTGAAGTACAGGACATCAGCACCAGCCCAGACACCACCAACTCAGCCGCACCAACAACGCCCAGAGAAGACGCAACGCCCGCCCCAGCAGAGAAAACCATTAATGTTACACCCAAACCAGGTCAGTCTCATAGAATGTGAATCTTTAAAGGGGTCATGAACTGAGAAACCAAAATTCCCTTGATCTTTTGACATACAAGAGGTCATTGTACTATAAAAAACATCCTGTAAGATTCAGAACTCAAAACTTTATCGTTAGTCTAAAAACAGCTTATATTGAAGGCAGTCTGCCAAAATGACAGCTTGTGGAATGTATGACTCTATGATGTAATAGTGTGGATAAGCACCGTCTCCGCAGAAGATCAATGCCTGCTTCTATATCACTGCCTGTTTAGCACCTCCCACTGATTCGTGCATGTAGTGTAAATAATTAGAAAAAGAGGCGAACGCAGGTCTATGCAGAAACCAAACTATAAAGATGCTTCAAATACAACAAGATGCTGTGCAGTGCCAAGTTATGGAAAAACAGTGTTTGCATTCCTTCTGATCCCACCATTAGAAAGAGTGTATGAACTTTATTTTTAATGAAGATTCATTCCGTGCCAGTAAGAACTTGTCCCTTTGTTCACTTAATTTTACCATGGATTCGTTTACAAACCAGGCACAATTCGAAGCGGGATTTTCAAAAAGATTGAAACTAAAAGACGATGCTGTGTCGAATATATTGGATCCGGCAGTGATTATGCAGGGAATGTGGGATCTTACTTTTAAAGCTAGCTTGCTATAGTCTTTCCGAAATCGAAAGTAACTTATAGTAGATTTGTTCTTTGCAAGTTTGGATTGATTCAGTCTGTGAGTGCGTCATTGGGTTGATTGACTAATAACTAATACTGTATGTTTGAGGCAGATTTTTTATTTTTTTTTTAAAAATTTTTTATATCATTAAAAATAATTGGTTCATCAGAGTAATTTAGATGTGAATCATTCTACACTGAAAAGGCATTGCTGTTGTGTGCAACTAGTGGTCCTCACAACAGAAAGATTTGTTGTCTTGTTAATGTATATTATTTTGTAGTTCCCATTAGGTCTTTCTCTTCACATTCTGTTCAGACTGCAAACTCAAATTCCTGCATGCTAAAGGTCTATGGCCTTGGTGTTGCAGAATCAGTTGCAGCAATGGAAATATTGTCAGAAAATTGTAGTATTAATCTGTACATTGATTCAGAGGCTTAAGAACAATTAAGGCAGTAGTTCTCAATCTTTTTGACTCTAAGCCCCATCATTGTCCTCAACAATATTTGCACACCCAATGACTTCCTGTTGAATATTCCTGTTGTATATAAAACGAATATTCATGATAAAATGCCCATTTTAATGATTTGTTTTCATTTAAATGTAGTTGTTTTGAGGCCTCCTTGGAAGTTTGCTCATGCCCCTAGTTGGGCACCGGCTCCCTGGTTCAGAACGACTGCATTAAGGGAACCTGATGTTATTAAATTCATCTGGGTCTCAATAAGAACCAGTTGTCAATTCCTAACCAGACTGTTAACCAGAAGATGTTCCTCTGATGAAGACTAGAGGGCAGCATGTGTTCAGAAATAAATGTGACATCTCCTTGGGGGATGTTGAACACAGGAATGTGTTCCTGAAGATATCACTTTCCATGTCAAACTAAATTTCACCCTTTAGCGAAATGAAATTTCAATAGTAAATTCTATTTTCTGCTTTATCAGAGGTGTCTACTATGAGTCAACACCTTGCTTTCCTTTTTATAAACGTATAATAAATTCCCTGTAGACTTGAGGCACAAGGACCGTACATCTCTGAATATGAGTTATAGACAAATTAAAAGTCCCATACATCTACAGGCCCCTGGAACGAGCACCCCCACAGAACGGTCCAGAAATGGGAAGGATTTATAGAGCCTCCCAAAAGGAGGAGAAAACTCTCACTCTCCCCATCTCCAAACGGAAACCACCTGGTGACAAATTTATCGCAGCTTGCTTTATGACCATCTTTAACGTCTGAGTTATGCCTGTTGTTAGCATTGACGCAGACGGAGCTAAATGACTGATTCCACACAGGAGGTTAACACTCTGGTTATAAACAACAGAATCTGTGAATGGTTTCTCTGAACATTTGAGCTGAATGTAATGGAGCGAGTACATGTGAACAGGCTTAGACCTTCACTCGTAATTCATGTTAATGAGAAACAAAGAAAGAACAATTAAAACTAGATTTTTTTATGACCCTGCCAAAATCTGCAGTCTGTATTAAGTGGTTGCTTAGGTGTTTTCAGCAGTTGATAGCTGGTTGCTAGTGTTTTAGGTGATTGCTGTTACTGAGTGGTTGCTTAGGTCTTCTATTACGTGTGAATAGTAATAGCACAAGACATGTGATCTGAGGAATCATTTATAAACTATTGTTCAAAAATTACAAAAAAGGATGTGAGATGGGATTTAATCCATCTGGATTGTAAAAAGTTAAAGGAAGAGATTGAAAAATAATGCACATATAGATTTATACAGTATAATAATCTTGATAAATGTTGCACTAAAAGACCAGGAATGTGTATTACAAAGTAGATTTTGATTTGTTGTTGACTACTTCATTCTTGTGTGTTGACTGTGCCAGTAAAGGCTGGTCCAGGAAGTAAAAGTGTTTCTCTTCTTCACACCCCACTATTCCTCTTTCCATGTTTTCCTCTCATAAAGGAGTGTGCCAGCTCTAATTCCAGACCCTGACTCATCCCCGCACAGCAAATATACCTTCTACTGTCCCCACAGGGAGTGTGTGTGTGTGTCTGCAGGAGTGTTTGCATTTGAAGGAATGTGTCTTTGAGTTTCTGCTGCATGTACATTAGCATGCGTAACTGTATATGTGTGTCCATGAGTCCTCAAGGAAAGGCAGTTCTGGGCTTTTTACGAAATGTTAAGAGCTAGGGAGGGAGAATGTGTCTTCCGCAGGAACAGATCTGTCAGAGTTTATCTCTCCCTTGCACACAACGGCCCGTTTGCAACAGCACGTGTTTACTGCTAAAGGTCTGTGTGACCTCAGTACAATCCAGTCAGTGTTTCAAGTCAAGCGTGATAATAATCAGTCTTTATAGGTCAGCATTTGATCGTGACCCATGTAATTAGCCTTAGAACAGTGAGCTGTGTTCACACTTGATTCAGTAGTGTGCATGTTTGTATTATTATTAAAATAAATATTATGATAACTATAAATTATTATAAATATAATTATAAATTGCTATACATTATAAATGATTTGAAAATATTTTACATTATAATGTAAATTATATATATTTATTTAATTTTATTTACTTTATTTATTTTTTTAATTATTCAGTGTCCCAGCCTGAGCTTGGATCTAGTTCTTTCCAAAGTTTGTTCTTGCTTACCTAAGGATCTTAAAAGGATGATAGATCATTCCCTCACCATCATGCAAAACTGTATGCATTGCTTTCTTCTGTAGAGTACAAAAGAAGATACTAAAGATATAGAAGTTTTATTTTTTTCTGTCCATACATTGAAAGTCAATGGGCTCCAATGTTGTTTGGACCCCAACCATTCTTCAAAATATCTTAATTTTTGTGTCCGACAGAAGAAATTAAGTCATATTTGAACTATCCCTTTAAAAAGATTTTCCTTGCTTTAGTTGTCTTGCTTGTTGGAGATGCTGCTGTTTTTTTGCTGTTTTGGAGTCAGATGTATTGTGAAAAGTGCTATATTTTTGAGTGAGTTGAATTGCAATTGTGTCATTAACAGAACACTGTTGTAACCGGGTGGAAAGTGATAAAGTGACATATGATTGAAAATCCATTGCAATTGTACTAGGGACCACAAACCCCTGTCAGCCGTGTCAAGGGGTTTCTTAATGTATGCTTGAGTTGAGTAGTGTGCAGATGCATTCATATGATACTCTACTGTATTATAACCAGGCAACACCACACCAGCTTCGATCTACTCAGAGTTCAGTTAAACAGTGCGAGTAACAGAATGCAAGCTGTCTTTGTCCTGGATCCGGCCCAGCGTCTGCTCTAGCTCTCTCGCTCGTGTTTACTCTGTTTTGGACGAAAGCCATTCAACATCTCTATCATCCCTTTGCCGTATTTACAACCCTGGCCGGAAACATTCCCTCCTCTAAGTCAACTGGAAGTATTAACAGGAAAAGAGGGAAGAAAGCATGTTAAGAAAGAGCTAATTGTGTCAATGACTCTGGCTCTTTGTCGGAGGAGGTCACAGAGCAGCGCTCAGAGGTCCTGTAGGAGGTCCCTCATCTCATGCGAAGCGTGTAAAGGCCAGATTTATTTGAGGAAAGTGTAAATAGTCTGTTATCAATGTGCTTTTTAAAGCTGGTCCAAATCTGCGCTTTGTGTTGCAAGTGTAACTAACAAGCTGCATCCGGTTAATGCTGCACTTCTAAAGATAAGACATCTAGAGTTTATTATAGTATTAAATTAAAGAAAGAAAGTAAACCCTGTTTTTGTGTTGTTCATGGGTGAATGTCTTGAAACTTGTCCAGAACTTGTCCAGGTCATATTTCTTTAGGACTTCTTTTTTTTTTTTTTTTTTGGCATTGTGGCATTCTTTTAATGACAATTAAACTAATTTTCCTTTTATAAAATGAAATGAAAATGAACCTAATATTTCATTGTTATAATGAAATGTCATTTTCAAATGGTATACACTATTGTTTTAATAGTTGTTTCTGTAAATTTATTTGGTGTGTTAAGAAATCTCTTATGCACAGCAAAGCTGCATTTATTTGACCAAAAAATCAGTTAAAAACAGTAATATTGTGAAATATTATTACAATTTAAAATAAATAATTTTTTATTAAATATATTTTAAGATATAATTTATTCATCTGAAGGCAAAGCTGAATTTTCTGCATCATTACTCCAGTCTTCAGTGTCACATGACCCTTCATAAATTATTCTATGTTCATTTGCAGCTCAGTAAACTATTATTATGATTATTATTATCAATATTGAGCTGTACTGCTACTTTTATTCTACTGAATAAAAGTATTGATTTCTTTAAAAAACACTTTACCTGATACTCTACAATAAAACCTATTCTAAACTTGAAATTGTGAAGTTTTCATCATGTAAGTAGGATTTGAAATTTGTTGTATAGACCTTCATTTATGAATTTGTGATTTTATTTTGCAATGCATCACAATGCAAAAAAAGTTTTACAAATAGTCTTCCTTTTCTTTATGTAAATATATAATTCCTTATTTTAATTAAATTTGATTTTGATTTATATGCTTCTGACAGGTTTTATGAGATGCACTTAGCTATGCTCCTTGTGTTACGGAGCAGACAAGACGTGAGACGTACGGATCCATGTGCAAAGCTTTATTCAGAGATGTGGTCATGAAACAGGCATGGATTCAATAATGGCAAACAGGTACAACACAGGCAAGACCAAGAGTAATCCTAGGACAAGAGTGGGTCTTCGATCAGTGAACAAAATCCCACAGGGCAAGGCAACAAGATAATTCAGGTACATGAGCAATAGTCCAAGCGAGGTGCAAACAGAGTCCGAAACAGCAGGCAAAGGGTTAATCCGAGATACACAGGCAGTAGATCAGGAAACAGGAAACAAGGCAATACGAAATGACTAGACTTAGACTAGAACTGGAACTAGAAACTAAGACAGGGAAAGGCTCCGTAAAGCAGCTATCACTTGAAGAGCGATATACGCAGAACAATACTCGGCGATTAGAACGAGGAAGTCCAAGGCTTATGTAGGGTGTGTGATTGTGTGATGGGTCTCAGGTGTGAGCGTGTGATTAGTGAAATGGCTGCTGGGAAATGTAGTCCAGGGTAATGTGAAGTAGTCTGTGCAATGTGAGAGTCAATATTATGGAAGGGCGACCTCTGGTGGCTACTGGGCAGAAGGCCACAGACCGGATTCGTGACACCTTGTATCTTGGATGGGTTGATGGCAGGCAGGCTGGCTGACGCTCGACGGCGGCTGGCACAGGGACAGGCAGGAAATGGCCCCACTTTCCTTATTGCTCCAAACAGGATGTCGGCGTGTAAACTGTTGACATAGGATGCCGGGAGCACTCTGAGGGGCTGGCGTTGATCCAGGGAGATTGAGGAGGGAGAGAGGGAGAGGGAGAGAGAGAGGGGGGGAGGGGAGTGAGCAGGTTATTGTACTCTGTACACAGATATATACTGCCAAAGTTCAAAATGCATTATCACACATAAACTGTTTAGCTTGCACAGTCCAACAAATGAATCAGTTTTTGTTCTTGACCGCTAGAACAGGATGTGAAGCATTTCATTTTGCGCTTCTGGTGTCAAATATGTGTGTCTGTTTCCATAATTGCCAGCTAATCAGTTCAAAATTGCCCACAGGCGTATCTAGAGACCAGAAACTTTAGCAAATACCCAGGCAAGAATCCTAAAATTAAAGCAGCAAGTTTTGCACCACTCAAAAATTAGGTATAGCTAGAAATGTGATTATGCTTCAGAATACGAACATTTTTAGGTGAAAAAAGGTGATGGGGTGCTTGACAGTTGTCAGAGATAAAGTTAATGACTGGAGTGTGTATCCAAGCGTTAGCTCAGCATTACACCATTACTGTACACCATATAGCCCACTGTCTAATCTTTTCTCATTAGTAAATGGATGGCTGGTTGCCAGAGCTGCTGCAGCACACTCTGAAACAGTTACTGATGCAATGACCCTCTCCATCCCCCCTGTTCCTGACCAGCCCTGCCTCTTGTTCTTGATCTGGGATTACCACCTCCTTCGGTTTCCTTCAGGTCAAATGAACAACCGTCTTGACACTCTCATTGAAACCTGCGAGCGGCCTGAACAATCCACGCAAAAGCAGCGGGAGTCAACGAACAGAGCCCCGTTGTTTTACAGCTGCAATGATGTCATGAAATCAGAGGAGCGCAAATGACTTCCATCTAAACGCGAGGACCCAGCCCTGCGCTTACTAATGCAAACTAGACGACTCATTGGAGTGCACACATCGTGCTCGTAACTCGCTCGAAGGATCATGCTCTCCTACCGTTAGCGAACATGCCCGCGAGCCGCTTACGGAAACATGCTCTCACATCCAGCAAAACGGCTCCAAATGTGGGATGTGCTCAAGAGCTGTTATTGATTATACCTCTCTTGTAGTCTTCACTCTTCTACCTCTACACTTTATGTGGTAGTCTGTAAATGGACGCATAGTTTTGTTTCAGATGGGCATCCCGGCCCGCAGGTTTTTTAGACTCCTGCTGCTGGTTTTGGCTCTTTTTGGAGATGTCAAGTTTTCCACTGTGCTGAACTGTTTATTTGACACATTTTAGACTCAGGGTGTGCCTCTGCCTGTGGGCATGCGTTCTTAAAAATTACACGTGCCACATATAGCTAACCAAGTCAACATGAAATCAAAATTTACCCCATTACTTTCTTGGTCTTAATGTGCATGATTTATCAGTGCATGCTATTCTAAAGGCTAAGATTTTAATACGTTTGCAAGTTTAAAAACTTGTAAAAACACCCGTTTGACACGTCCAATAAATTCATTATGGATGAAATCAGTTCTCCACCTCCAATTTGCTGTCATTCAGAAATGGGTCACATAGAAATAAAGTGCAAATACTGTATCATAACAGATTGAAAAACTTTCCTTTTATTTCCTTTGTAGAATTTTGTTATCGCCAATAATAAAACAAATTTACAAATAAAGTTGTCCTTGTACAAAATACTTTTTTTAAAGAAAGTAATATTTTTATTCATCAAGAGTGCATTAAAAAAAGCATGACAGTTAAAACATTTATAATGTTTCAAATTTCAAAAGTTCTTTTAAACTTTCTATTCATCAAAGAATTTTGAAAAAAAAAAAGTATCAAAGCAAACAAATCAGCCTGTTAGAATGATTTCTGAAGGATCATGTGACACTGAAGACTGGAGTAATGATGCTGAAAATTCAGATTTGCATCACTGAAATAAATTACATTTTAAAATCTATTCAAATAGAAAACAGTTATTTTAAATTGTAATACTATTTCACAATATTACTGTTTTTACTGCATTTTTGGTAAAACAAATGCAGCCTTGGAGAGCATAAGAGACTTCAGAAACATGAAAAAATCAAACTTTTGAACAGTATTGTAATTGCTTGATGTTAGGACAATACACTAATGTTTGTACTGTCAATTGGGGATTTAATCATCTCACAAATATCTTCTATCATTGTTGTCTTCTTAATTCTAGGTAAGGGAGCCGATCCCAACAGGCCTTTGTGTCGTAAAGCTAAGGACATCAGGAAAGAGAGACGACTTCAAAAGGAGCAACAGAAGCAGCAAGAAGCAGTGTCTTCCTCTGTGAATCCCACCTCATCAAAATCTTCATCTAATCAGCCCAGATCATTGGAGGAATTCATTATGGAGTCTTTACCCAATGACCCGCTGCACCGTTTAGAGGTAAGACATAAACTTGTAGTACTTTAAATAACTTGAAACAGGCCAAAGCAAGAGAGGATGCACCAATCAAAGCTGACCGAACGGTCACACACAGTGGCTTGAGTATTCTGGGTAAATATTCTAGGCTGTCCTCTTCACAAACAATCCTCTCCTGCTTTTGCTGCGATTGCTTGGGTGAAGTCAGCATGGGTAAACAGCCAATGTTTTTGCTTTCTAAGCAAGTCTGTATGAAAGATCGTCTTATACCCCAAACATCATTGTCCCTCGAGACGGCACTGGGCCGGTTCATCCCTCAATTAGCTCATCGACTGGATTGATTTGATTGACTTCAATATGTCATTCAATTATCTTAAGTGGGTAGCAGTCAATATCATTGTCATCTGAACAAGGTTAGTGGTTCACCTTAGAAACAATACATGAGAAAATCCTAGTCTTCATGGCCAGGACTAAAAGCAGCTCTTGTGTACAAAAACTCTTTTGTTTCATCATGAACTTTTGCATACAAACACTTTGTGCATTTATTTATTCAAAAATGTAATGTGCGTGACAGACCCTTGTGTTGAAATCTAAACCATCAGATTGTAGTTTGATGTTAGTTAAGCTCTGTCCTTGTATTCTGTTTGTTGCCACTTATCTCTCTGGCGCACAATGAAAATGGATGCGTTTAAAGCAGTGCGTGGAGTATCACGTTTCCTTTCCAGACCTCATTTTATCACTTGTGAAATGGGGGTGTTAGGGCTAATTTCTGTAAATCTCAGCTGTGGGGTCATTAAGCCCTCGGAGAGGGACCTCAGAGACACCCAGCCTAATGAGTTGTTTACATACAGCCAATCAGACACGTGTGGAGTGTGTTTTATCATACACAGCACACTGTAAATGAAGCATTCATTGTTTGACAGTGAAATGATTACTTTAAGAAGACCTTGGCACATTTTATATCTTTTGATGCTGAGTTCATTAAATGAATGTTCTGGGTTCAGTACATATTGAAAGAATAGTTTACCCAAAAATTAAAAACATTGTTTTCTTTCTTTAATGACAAAAAATGAGATCTGAGCAATGCTTTTCCATGACTAATTAAAAGTACTCCAAATCACTTTAATGCTATATTCCAAGCCTTCTGAAGTCATTTAAGTCATTATTGACTGATATTCTTCCTCTCTGCCTTTACTTTCATTGTAAGCAAAACTTCAATTGGTTTGTTTGTTGAAAGATTGGATATAACTTTACACATACAAATTTAGTGAGTCAGTAGTTAGTGAGTCTTTCTTGTAGATGTACACGTTCAAATGTTTTTTTTTTTTTTTTTTTTTTTTAAGAAATCAATTGTTTTATTCAGCAAGGATTCATTAAATTGATCAAAAGCGACTGTAACAACATTTATAATCTTACAGAAGAGTTCTGTTTCAATTAAATGCTGTTTTTATAAACTGTTTATTCATCAAAGAATCCTGAAAAAAATGCCCAAAACGTGATTCACAAAAATATTAAGCAGCACAACTGTTTTCAATATTGATAATAATAAGAAATGAGCAGCAAATCGGCATATTAGAATGATTTCTGAAGGATCATGTAACACTGAAGTCTTGAAGTAATGATGCTGAAAAATCAGCTTTGTATCACTAGAATAAATTACATTTTAAAATATATGAAATGTTATAATATTTCACAATATTACTGTTTTTGCTGTATGTTTTGATAAATACACATGAATGCAGCCTAAATGCATTTAAAAAATATCTTACAGGCTCCAAACTTTGAACAGTAGAGTATTGTTAGAACATCATATATTTTAATGTTGCATTGCCTGTTTACTGTAACCTTGATTTTTGATTTAAAAAAAGATTTTCTGTTGTAATCATTTTTGTGCCACAAACACTTTTTGCTCTAGGTTAACTTGTATTGAACCCCAGAACATTAAAGTATATCTGTCTTCTAAATATTAATTATGATAGAATATGGTTATCAAAATCACCCAACTACACCTGCAGAGGACAGTAGAGGCACATCATAACTTTTCCCCACATTGAATATCTTGTCAAGTCCCAATTTATAAAGTTTTCTTCTGCCCTCTTTCACCCCTGCATAATTTGAAATCTCTGAGCTGTTTTGACAGCGCTTCGCTCTCTTTGTCTTGGTTACTCCTCACACACTTAATCAAATGTCTGCGTCTCAAGAGAATCGCCCTGCAGATTAAAAGACTCCACTTATGTTTATCTGAAACAAAAGTCGCAAATATCTTCATTAACTTGGCCAAGCAATAATAAGAAATGTCCAGCGTGGGCCAAATAAAATAAAACTGAAGCTAAATCTCCCAGTCATGCTCTTCTGGGGAACTTGTGAACCATAAGCACCTCGTCCAATGAAAATGTCTCTGTGAGAGGTCCTTTAATTAGGAACAGCTTCGTCAGTCAATTAAATGTTTTTGGAGGATTGGATTTTGATTTGCCGCCTCGCTTCTGAGGACAGTTGGTCCTTGTGCAAACACAGATGATCCTGTTAGATGTCAAGCTCAGTTTTACTAATCAAACATAACATCTGATCCCACACATTTCGCTTTAAACTGATGTCAGACTTTTAGACCCTTACATAGCAAGTGAAATGAGGCTTAGTCTCCCTTTGTCTTCAGACTGTGTAACAGAATGACTTGACTGTCATGTTTTTTAATAGTTGTGACCTGCATTTTGTGAATGTATATGCTTATTTTAATTATTCACCCTCATGTTGTTCCAATCCTGTATGAGAATCAATGAAGTTTGTTATTAATAACCTGGTGTAATTGCATCTTGGATTTTTAAAAATAATTTTTCCTCTGAAATTTATATTATAACCTGAAGTATTGGTCATCGTTATTATAGATTTTCATAATTTCCTGTGTTTGACTGTGGTGGCTAATGCAATATAATGAAAGCCAGTTCAACTGCAGCTAGAAATTCAGGAAGTTTCCTTTGTAACAGTATACAGTTATATAAGGAGACACGTATATACAGAGACGGATTCACTGCAGGTCTGTGTTTAATCATTAGTGCAGGAAGTCATATGTAATCATCTTCTCTACAGTCTGCATTACATGGAGGACCAGGAAGTGGTTCTTTATTAATGAATAACGTATACAAATTAACAGATTTCTGGAGACACAGTAACGTTCTTCTAAAATCTGTTGAGAAAATACACAACTAATTGCATTACACAGTTGATTATCTAAATTATATTATTAGAGAATCTCATGAAGCCTGTCAAAAACATATCCAGGTCATTTTAAGTAATTTGGTTCATAATAATTCATAAATAGTTCATAATTGGGTCATATAATTCATAATTTGTTAATGCAAAGAGATGTTTTTCTTTTTAATTTTTAAGATGAAATATGACATGGACATGTTCTCATGAGAGTCACCCTTTTATAGACACACAATCTTTAACCTTTTCTTGCTGAACTCATGCTGAATCTCACCCAAACAAACAAAGGTTTTGTATGTATGTGTATGTGGATGTATATAATGTTTTTTTAAATTTTATTTTATTATTATTATTTTTTTTATGTTAACAAATGTTTTCTTGGATTTTTCTTTGTCAATTAATTTGTAGATGTATGAGTGAATCTCATGAAAATTATTCTAAATATATACAGTATATTAGAGAGTGTATATATATGTATAAATTTCACACAGATACTCTTTACTATAATGCAGCTGGATAGTTTACTTTTTTGTAATTTCCATTATTTTCATTCAAGTTCTCATTACAGTAATAGTAATTTTTTCAATTAATTGTAGAATTGTTAGCATTACTACATAAATTAAAGGCTGTAGTGATTTATTATTATTTTTAACATTCTATTGTTGGGTTTTTTTTTTTTTTTTTTTGGATAATGAGATTTGGGAGAAATGTACTTAATTTCTTTAAAAAAAGTCATAATATAAGACACATAAATATTAAAATTCTAAATAAAAAAAAAAAAAGTTTTATTTCCTTTTAGCCAAATTTGATTTCATATTTCCTTTTTATTTATTTATTTATTTATTTTTTTAACCGGGCATGTTCTTGATCTGTTTCATGATATTCACCCATGTGCAATAAAAAAAAAAAACAAACAAAAAAAAAAACTGCACGTACAATTTATTTTTATTGTTTCCATTCCAAATCCATTCCAAAAAGATGTTCCATGCTCACTGTTCTCCTGCAGTGCTTTACTATTAACTTTATCTTGGCGTGTTTCTTGGCAACAATCTGTCATTTTTCTGTTTAACCCTCTGATGCTCATCCTCATGTTGAAGGTGAGGCTAGTGCGCTCCAACCCTCCCAGTCCACAGTTCAAAGCTTCGTTTGACGCCTCGTACCAAGTGTACAAACTCTACCAGATGGCCATTCACAAGGACCCGCCTGATAAACCTACCGAGAGCCAGGTCAGGGGATCCACCGCTGAAGGGCTTTCTCTTAACCGTTGAGCACATTTGACATGGCCATGCTTCTACTTTGGTCTTCAAACCAAATAATATTTTGAGAATTTTAACTTGTGATGCATGGGACAGAAAGGGTCCAAGATGTGAAAGAGCATTAGGTAGAAATGAAAGCATGTTCAACTGGAAGCAAAAAATCACAGTGCAGTGACTTTAATGAGAAGTATATTAAAACAGCAGCGAGGAGGAGGAAACCTGAAGCAAGCAGACAGAAAATGAGGAAAGGTTGAAGCAGTAAGAAATGAAAAAATGGAGGTAAGCCATGGAAACTCCATGAAACAGTATGAATCTAATCCTGAAAATAGGGTGAAAGAGAATTTGAAAACGCTCTCATCTGAACTGTGTGGGCAGTGTTTCTACAGGTGTCTGTGTAAAATGTTTAAGTTTGTTGCTGTTGAGATGTTTAGGTTTTCTTTCCAATTTCCTCTTTTCAAGCCAAATTAGGAAACAGCATCTTGTAGGTAGTGCATTTTTACTGAATGTTCTGTATGTTGGACTTGCTCATGATACGCTCCTGTAATTTTCATGCAGCCTCAGTTTTTTTTTAGACAAAACTGTATTTAAAACTCTTGTTTTTATTGCTACGTGACATTTTTACCTCCGTTAGATGAACAGAATAAATGTTTGAGAGCTTAAACTTTCATCCATCACATGAGCACCACAGCTTAAGCTTAACTAACAGCTCTAAATATTCTACAGTTCGCAATCCTTTTTGAAGTTTTAGTTATTCTTTATGACTAATGTGAGACATTAGTTAATTAACATTCTTTTGTGTCATAATCAGTGTTTTCTGTTATAGCGCCAAAGCTAAATCAACAACCAACGGCATAATAGTTTCATATTTTAGTGTATATTAAGCTGTCTGACCTACCCGAATGGCTTTTTTGAGTGGTAATGAATAGGTCAAACTGATTTGCGAAAAAGTCGGTGTTTTTGTCGCTCAAATACACAACCAGTATCTCAACTAGGGTTGTGGCTTACATGTAAGCTAACATTTTTTAAAACATGTATATGTTACATGTTAGCTTGCATAATGAAAACATTGTTATAAGTTGAAGCAAGTTATTTAACTAGATTAGAGAATATAGAAAGCTCCGCATGGGACTTTTTATTGTGAATTGGACTGAATTGGTGTTGTACTTCAGTCTTTGGCTTTTCTAAATTTCTGTTCTTTCTGCTCTCGCTTTGACATTTCCAAGTTATTGAATTGTTTGTGAATGCTTATTTTGCTGCTTATTTTTGCCTTAAGCAGTCTGATTTTGTTGAGCTAGACACATTGGAACCACCTGCCCCATTGACATAGTGTTAACTGTAATTCATCAAGTTCATTGACGGTCTGTATCTAAGCCATGTGATTTTTGCCTGGAGCAGAACTTCACAGCCCCGGTGCACCAGCCTCACCTTCAGCCTCCCATTTCCCTACATTTACCCTCCAACTCCATGATACACATTCCCTTCCCTGTCTTACTCAACCTGAAAACAAGTTACTCTTTCATATATATCTGTATATCTTATGTGCTTCAATGTCCTTTAGGTGCATCAGAACATTAAAATGTAAACAGTATAACAGATGGAAAACTGTGCACTTCATTTAGAAATCTGGAGCAAAAGAAGAATACACATATCACATTTATGCATTAATGACGTCCAATATCAGCCTAATCAGACTGATAGCTTATAAGATCACTAATATTAACAATTATTGGTATGGTGACAGACATATTGTGCATACCTACAAAAAGAAAACTTTTTGTAAATAGTTTGAAGCAATTGTATAATGCTAAATTAACAACAAAGTAAAGTGTAAGACAGCTTGGGAATGCAATTACATTTTATTTTTGGGTTCATATTTACTCTTAGGCTGTCTTTCTTTCAGAAGATGTTGTAATGATTCTAAGAATCTTTATGCAAATCCACTTTGAATCTGACAAGTTTAATTCCATTCTGAACCACTTTCACATACAATAGTGACAATGTGAACAGTCAGAATTCATATGATTAATTAGTTAGTTGCCTACTTAAGTTTAGACTGAAATGTGCAGAAATGTAGAGGAGACCAGAGTTTGAAATGATCAAATTATTTTTAAATTATGATATTGAATTATTTGGTCAGTTAAATTATGAAATTTGTGATAAATACGAGTAAACATTGCCTGTTCAGACCAGTGTCTGATATGAGTCACATTTAAAAGGTCATGTGAACAGAACTTGAGCTTGCAGTGTGAATATGAACCCAAAAATACTGCATATGTGTTGAATACAGTGTTGTTGAAATCATCTCATTGCTATTTTTGTATTAACCACTCCCCTTATCCACTCGTTCTTGCCTTTTTCCTTCCTTCTCCTCATCCTTCATTGTTTATATCCCTTTTTTTTAATTTCCCATTATCCTTTTTTGATTTCCTATAATCCTTCCATCTTTCTTATGCGCTCGTCTTCTCCTCCCGTTCCGTTTTGTTGTACTTTCTCCCTCTAATCATCCCTTCATCACTCTGAAGGTGAGGCTAGTGCCAGTCAGCTTTGAGGACCCGGACTTCTTGGCATCGTATGAGCAGTCAGCGGCGCTGTATGCACGCTACCAGATGACCGTTCATGGCGACGCTCCTTACGAGTGCGGGGAGAGCGAGGTACATATTTAAACATGTCACATTCACAACTGCATGAAACACGCAACTGATTTACCTAAAGCTCTGCTCACTAACTCACAAATTTACATAATATACTCCTCGTGTACACATTAGCTTTTTACTAGACCTACGCTGAACTTCTGCTCATCCTCTGCCTCGTGTGAGATCATTTTTGTTTTTTTATATATTTTTTTTTTCCTCGTGTTTGCTCTATTGCTCATAGAGAATTTTTGCATGGGCAAGCATCACATTTTCCAAAGAGAGTGATATTTTGATCAAGTTTTTAAATGCATGTTACTGACATACAAGATTTAAAAAAAATTAACTCCATAAAAGTGCAGATTTCTGAATTTGTATTTGAATCTAATCAGTGGGTTTTCCCAGACTGTAAAAATGATTTTTATAAAAATTATATAATTTTTTTTTTTAATTGTTTAAGTTAATGAGATAGTAATATTAAATAAAATATATAATAGTAGCATAATATAAATTGTAATAGTACTATAAATGATATTATATTGTAATAAATTATAGAATATAATAGTAAATAAAACTAAAATACTGTTTCATTCTTTCTACTTCTAAATGTAACATTTAATTCAGTGTGTTACTTACCATTTCTTTGTAATTATTTGTGAAGTTTACTAGCAATTTCTTACTTAAAATTATTTCAGATAAAAAAACTTCAGTGCTTTTAAGCACAAAAAATATGCAAAAAGATTGCACAGATTCAGTGTGTATCCTGTATTGTGCTTCTGTCTGAATGCACTGATTTTATAATGAATCTGCCAAAACTCTAGTGTTGAAATGAAGATGTTAAAGAATATCCTGTGGTGAAGAGCTAAATCAGAGGCTAGATATTTATATAGATTTCTCAAAGAACATTGCACGTCACAGCAGGAGCTTTATTATACGTCCGTGTTGTTGAGGGAGTGAATCTAAATGTGCAATGAAGATTGCAAATGATTTTGACTGAGCAGATTTTAGCCCATATATAATTCATGCAGCCAAAGTTGTTAAACTGCATCTGTCCGGTTTTCATTGGCTTTATTAAAGATCCCCCATGATTAGTGTAGGAACAGTCGTACAGTTGTAGAAATGTATGACAGTAGCATGTTGAGTCACAGAGCTGCAAGATACCAAAAGATTTCATTACAGATGCAGGTTTAAATGACTCTAAGAGTTTAACTTATAACATTGTGTCTATTTATATTCATCTGTGTCTGTTGCAGAATGAAAAGCTGCTGTAATAATTATAAAACACATACAGAACTGTTTTACAGCAGCCTCCATTTGAAGACACATGAGCAGTTGTCTGGATTGGCTAATAATTCACCTGTGTTTTGGTAGAGAGCGAATTAGGACTGGGTGGATCTGTTGAGATGCAAGCGGGTAAAACTCTTCTACCGTGTGTTATTTCAGTCTTAGGCTCGACCGGGCCATGCGCACACGCCCTGCTCTGTGAAGCAGAGCCATAACTCAATTATGTGTCATAAAAGAAGTAACATTCACAGTCTGGGAGCTTGTAGGGAATCTTTACATTATTAAAACCCTGTCGAGAGGACAAAGGGAGGCCAAGAGAAATCAAATTTTATATAAAGAGGTGGTTTGCTGGTTGTTACAGTGAAAAGCTACACTGAACGATGTCAAACAGGAAAATAACAAAGTTCATGAATACAGTGAAACTGATTTTGGGTAACTGAGTATAAAAGGAGAGTAGTTTGTGGTGCTGACAGTAGACCAGATGTTTTTTGGAGTCTAAAGACACCAAATTTTCTATATTGTTGGTGCTTTTGAGCTTTTTAGTGTGTCCTAACAGCAAGAGTATCGAGCAAGCACTAGCGACAATTCTAGATTTGCTTGCTGAAGTCGGTCAACAGGTTAATGGCTTATTGATCTGGTTTGTGTAGGTTCTGTACATCTAGTTTTTATCTCTGCAGTATAGACAGTCTCATGCCTTGTTCTTATAATTCAGTGCAACTCTACATTAAAACCGGAAACATATTCTACACAAGTACACCAAACGTTTGGGGGTGATTTTTTTTTTTTTTTTTTTTTTTTTTAAATTTTTTTTAAAGAAATCATTTATGCTCACCAAGGCTGCATTTATTTGATCAAAAATACAGTAAAAATTGTGAAATGTTATTACCATGTAATATAACATTTTCTGTTTGAATATATTGTAAAATGTAATTTATTTCCATGATTCCAAGCTGAATTTTCAGCATCATTACTCCAGTCTTCAGTGTCACATGATCCCTCAGAAATCATTCTAATATGCTGATTTGCTGCTCAAGAAACATTTACAATTATTAGCAATGTTGAAAAAAGTTGTGCTGCTTAATATCTTTGTGGAAACCATGATTATTTTTATTTTCGAGATCCTTTGATGAAGAGAAAGTTTAAAGTTGAAATTTTTGTAACATTATAAATGTCTTTTCTATCACGTTTGATCAATTTAATGCATCCTTCCTTGCTGAATAAAAGTATTCATTTCTTAAAAATGACGTACCCTAGGCTTTTGAATGTTAGTGTTCAGAATGCAATGCAATAGAATGCAAATGCAATAGAACATGCTTCTCAATTCCTCAATGTTTATAGCTTGTTAAGTGAATAACAGGTCTGATGTAATGACACAGACGTCAGAAGGGAACTCTATCACCCCTTTGAGACCTCAAAGTTTTTTACCGCCACAGTCTTGCACTTGAGTTGTGTTGACTGTGCATTTACGTTTACATACTTGTCTAGAATCTGTTTCTGGTCCCAATCACTAACTCTCTGTTAGGACAATGCATTGGTAGACAGACGCTGAGGGTGAACAGGATGTGGACCTACTTGACATTCTCAGTAACCTGAGAGAGAGGCCTTTGTCCCCCTTAGGCCTGGAAACTGGCCCGGCTCTGCCAACAGCAAATGAATAAATCCTCATGCTTGTAAAAATGTGGGAATTAATAAATAATAAGTCGCCAGAATGGACTGGATTCATTCTTGGTGCCATAACAGAGCTCTATTTATAGTGTGGAAGGTGTGCGTATGTTTGCATTAGCATTCCACTCAGATGTGAGAAATGGGTCTATATGTATAAAGTGAGGTGGGGATTTTCTTAGTCACTTGTCTCTCACCCCATTCCTTCAGTCCTTCCCTTATTTTCCTTCTTTCATTCTCTCCCTCTTTATGCTGGTGGATCTGGCCTACTTCAGCCACTTTATTTTCTCTGTCTGTCTGAAATCACATTGATTTTCTGAATTATGTGATTTGAATTTAAATTATGTGAATTTACACTACTGTTCAAAAGTTTGGGGTCAGTAAGATTTTTATAAATGTTTTTGAAAGAACTTTCTTCTGCTCTCCAATTCTGCATTTATTTGATCAAAAATACAGTAAAAATTGTGAAATATTGCAATTTAAAATAACGTTTTCTCTCTGAATGTGTTGTAAAATGTCATTTATTCCTGTGATGCAAAGCTGAATTTTCAGCATCATTACTCCAGTCTAAAGTGTC
The DNA here is from genome assembly GCA_039654775.1 of Spinibarbus caldwelli. Taxonomy (NCBI): domain Eukaryota; kingdom Metazoa; phylum Chordata; class Actinopteri; order Cypriniformes; family Cyprinidae; genus Spinibarbus; species Spinibarbus caldwelli. The sequence continues at coordinate 4,232,879 of CM077243.1, forward strand.
ACATGATCCTTCAGAAATCATTCTAATATGCTAATTTGCTGTTTCCACATTTATGGTTATTATCAATGTTGAAAACAGTTGTGCTGCTTCATGTTTTTGTGGAAACCGTGATACATTTTGTTTTTCAGGATTCTTTGAATAGAAAGTACAAAAAAACAGCATTTATTTGAAATAGAAATCTTCACTTTTGAACAATTTAATGCATTTACTGAATAAATGTATTAATTTCTTTTATAAAACTTAGTGACTCCAAATTTTTGAATGATGTCTTGATAATACATCTTGATAATTAAAACATTAAAGATTAAAGTAAATGTTGGAGTTTGTGGGTTGGTTATGCAGTAACCCATATCCCTGAAAATCTCATTGGAAATGAATGACTTCTGGTCATTGTGTTGCTTGAAAAAAAGTGTAAACGGGCCTTTATTGTGAGTGTAAGACTGTAATTAGGACACACACACACACACACAGAGGCAGAGTTTTCTGCTCTTGTAGTCTGATGTAGAGAGGCGTGACTGAGTTCCTACATGTGGCACTGATTTTCAGCACAACAAATCCTGTTAAAACTGTATTTACTCCTCCTAATGACACATTAACTAATTATACAGAGTAGCACTGGGGAGGAGAGGAGGAACACAAATCGATTCATACACGTTTATTCTCACCAGCAGGTTTTACAAAGACTATAATGACCATCTTGTAAGGTCTCAGACTTTCCGTGTTAAGTGTTAATATACTGTATGCCTTTGCTGTTAAATGATACATGTCATTTTCCAAAATGAGCTGTTTCTTTTCTTAACTTTCACTTGAATATATTTTTCAATGTTTGAGAATATTAACTAGTTAAATGAAGTATGGTGTTACCTTATTACTTCTCTGACAGATGTTGGCTGATCTAAACAGTAGATTTCATGGTCTGTTAAGGGCCGATCCCTAACGTTCATATGTTCTGCCTAATTTCAAATTAGTAGAGCTTTAAATCCCTGCTGAGCCATTTCACTTCCTACTTTTGGTCAGAGTTCACCTTTTTGCTTTCACAAAAGGCCATTTTGGAGCGTTTCAGAACAACACATTTGAAGAAGAGCTACAGAGAGAATGACACTGGTGAAAGAAGCACGAATGCGTGTGTTTAACATTTGTCGTGTCCGATATGGGTAGTTGACAAATAACAGGTTTTTCTTTCAACATCAAGATATTAAAGGAGGAAAAAACTATAGGGCAGAACTTGACTTTTTTTCACCACCAGGAATTGATTGAATGGTGAAAAGAAATGAAAGGGGGTGCTGATGTCAGAAACTTGATTTGGAGAGAGCAAATTTTTTGTACATTTTGGTTGTTTTGTTTGTTGATTTTTTTTTTTTTTCCTTTTTTTTCTTTCTTCTTAATTCTTTTATTTTCTTTTCCATTTTTCCACTTTGTCTTATCATTTTTCTTTTCCAATATTTTTTTCTTTTCTTAATTTTTCTTTTTTGTTTTTTCTTTTTCTTTTAATTTTAATTGATGAAACTTTATTTTTGTTCCTGTCAGTTTTCTCTTTCTTACTTTTCTTTCTTTCTTTTTATTTTCATTCATTTTGTTTCTTTTAATTTTTTTCCTTTTACGTTATTTTTCTTTCCCTTTTTTCCTCTTTTCTTATTTTATTTTTCTTGTATTTAAGTTTTGTATTTCCTTTTTTACTTCATTTTCATTTCTTTGTAATTATTCCAACTTTATTTCTTTTTGTTCCTTTCAGTTTTCTTTTTCTTTCTTTTTTCTTTTATTTTGCAATTTTTTTCTTTTTTCTCTTTTTTTTATTCTTTAACTTATTTCTTTTAACTTATTTTTCAGTTTTATTTATTTTGGTTCCTTTTCATTTTTTTGCTTTTCTTTTATTTTTCTTTCCTTTTTTCTCTTTTTTTTACTTTATTTTTAATTTTCCTTTTTTGATTTTCTCTTTATTCTTTGCTTTTCTGTTCTTTTGTGCATGTAAATGTAAATCCAGATGTGAATGTGGGCATCTTAATGCTGTCCAGTCCAAGTTAGTAACCAGGCAGGGTCACGGCTGCCAGGCTCCAGGAGATCAGCAAGAAGACTAATGGAAATATGCATGGCTGCGTTGCCCTCTCTCATAGAGCCGTTACCCACAAACCCCCCTGTTGAGTGCCTGGCAGCACAGGAGAGAGTCTTTGCCAGCTTTTACCCCCCAAGCGACTCACCGCACCCCTCTCCCATCCCATCTTTCTCAGTTCCACTTTCCCAACAATACGTTTCTCTTTCACAACCGCCCAGAGAGGTAAACAATTTGAGCCTTATTGCAAAAGACTCATTTGTTGATATAAGCCATACAGTTTTGAGTATATATAACAGAAAGTGTATATGCTCAAGAACTTTTAACGGAATCGAGTACCATAAATTGTTTGGTTGTAGTGTATTTAGGACTATTCTTGATTCCCAACCCATATGACGTTAGTTCTCCAAACATCACAGATGCAGAAATCACCATATGGAGTTTGTAACTGCTGACTAATTCTCTCCAACCCTTTCGCTGTCCAATAAGCAAAGCTGCTCATGCTTGTTTTGTAGCATTTTAAACCACAGGAGCCTGGTTTTGCCAGATTACAACCAGACTCTCTTTGTGTGTGTCTATATATTAAAGATGGAGGACATGAAATGTGCATTTGTGCGAGTTTGTTACGTGGAACCAAATGTAATTCCATCAAATTTATTCTGATGAAGATCTGGAATCTGCAGCTTCATTTGAAGGTTTCTTCAAGTCCAGTGGAGCCTAATGGATTCAATGTGGATAAATTGTCATTTAGTTTGTATAAACTGCCCTTCTCTTTCTCTCTCTCAGTGGTTTATGATGTTTCACCATTACAGCAGCGTATGTTAGTATCACAGGCCTGTGGATCAGCATTGACAACCAGCAAAAACAGCCAACGCGCATGCTACTGAAGCAGTGCCAGTGATCATGGACTGACTTTTTTCATGCAATGTTGACTTTTCTGTGTTTGTGGTTTGCATGTTTGGATGAAAATCTTTGATCTGATCAGTTTTGTCTCACACTTCCTATTTTTAGTTGCTATTAGGCAACTTTTTTTTTGTTACGTTTATAAGAGTGCAGCAACAAAGCAACTTGACTTCATTAATTTTCAGTAGTAATTTGCGAAATAAGCATTAGAGACATAGCTTTATGTGAATCATGCAGCATGCAAGTCACTCTTGTGTGGCTGTTCATGGCTGTCAAACATGTTTTGTGTCCAAACATGCCTTATTTTTGATCTAAACAGAAATACATACTACCCAAATCACCTGCTAGTCACCAATAAACAAATCCAGTCCATCACCGCACAGAAGAAAAGCCTTTAGCAGAGATAAAGTTATTTAAACCTCCTTGAATAAACAGCTTGCCTTTTCTCTTTCTTCACAATGCTAGCCAGTTACTGCCGTCTCGCTTCATCCAAAACAAACTAATGACCGAACAGCTACTCATTGTGAAATTAAGTAAACAATATTAAATGTCGTACATCACTGTGATTACAAAAGTTGCAATTGCGTGTGTTGTTAAAGAGCCAAGTTTATTTAAACTCTCTTAGATAAAGCAGAATTGAAAACATTTGAAAGTCGAAATGAAGATTTAAAGCATTGATCTGTTTGTTTGAGCATCACAACTAGCCCAACACTGCAAAATGTTATTTGAAGACATGTTTGCATTAATCTTTTCTCATTTATCTGTGTGTATGATTGTGTGTACTGTATTGTAGATGCAGTGAAGCATTAGTTGTCTAATGATGATTTGGTGATGCAGCATTTGTTAGCAGCAGCCACAGGAGAGAAGTTTGATAAAATTATATAAAAGGCCATATCAAATGTGCTCAGCTGTATTCATGAGACTGCCCACCAACAATATTGTATCTTTTATATTTTCGTATATGTGCATGAATGTAAAGTAACGCTTGTTTTTTTTTAAACCTCTTTCCCCTCACAGTTCAAGAGATTCCTCTGTGACTCTCCTTTAGAGGTAAGTGTTTTTTTGTTTTTTTTTAATATTTCAAACGTACATATTTTTTTATATTTCAAATTAGATTTGCCTCTCTTTCTGAAGTCTTGGCCAATTCAGAGCATTTCCCTTTGGAATTGCACAGGTCCAGTATAGTCTCAAAGCAGATGATTCAATCATTTTCATCAGTAGTTCCATACGGTTCATAATCTTACATTGTTGGTTCTGCTAAAGAACTCGAAATACGCATATAATTTCCATTGGCAATCATTATAATTACTTAGAAATGATTTTGCACAGAACCTCTTTATACAAAATTGTATATTTTTTCTTTTGATTTTAAAGGAGAATATGACTCAGAGATTCGTGACAGGCTTTGTGAGATACTTTCATATATTTATATAAAACCATAGGGTAATACCACATAAGAGTAACAATGTTAATTTTGCGCAGCCTATAGGAGAGCTGCAGTGAGACAAACAACATGTGGAAACGGCTCTCTGGGTAGCAGTGTAATTGTTGGGTTGTTTGTTTGTCATGAAACAATGGAAAAAGTTTAATTTCTGTCCAGCATAGCATGGCCACACACACGGGACAAAAACAAAGAGTTGACTGTGATGTGAAATTGTCCCTGACAGATGATCGTGTCTCTGTCCAGCTGCCATCATTAAACGATCCCCATGTTGTGCTTCTTTATTATTGAGGAGCAGAAGAGGACGTTAAAGAGCAAATGTGGCTGGGCAAACGTTTGTTGATGTTTGGAACGTTAAATTGTGGTTAAATGGAGGAGGTCGAACATCTTATTGCTTTTCCATTCAAAAAAGTACTTTTTGAATCACAGAAAAGTACTGTGGCATGGTACAAATATACTTTAATTGTATGTAAATGATATTTGATATGTATACATACGGTACTGAACAACTAAAATAGTTTTTTCCTTGGTATTTATATAATGTACTCCACTTCAAACAATATTATAGTTTTACCATGCCCAAAAAACAAGGTAGGCCTATTACCATTGCACATGTCAAAACATGAACGTCAAAAAGATTTGTTACTACCATTGGACATGTACCATAGTAGTAGCATGTTATTCTTTGAAATACCTCATGAATACCATTTCATGCGCCGTTGAATATATCTGATTCACTGCTGTATCAAGCAGTGTTATTTTAATATTATTTATCTACTAATATAGTATTTAATATTTTTAATTGGCTTTTATTTTTTATATTTCAGTTTTCCATTTTAATTCTAGTGTAAATTTTAATAATTTTGTTTTGTGCTTTTGTCATTTTTAATAGTTTTGCTTTTTTGTTGCTTTTTTATTTCAGTTTTATTAACTTTAAGCTTTTTCAATTGTTGCCTAGTAAACAATTGTTTTATTTTCTTTAATTTAATTTCTAATTTTCTTCTAATTTCTATTTTATTTTATTTCAGCTTTATTTTAATGAACAAAAATGGTTTTAATTGATAATAATATGAAATAATAATACAATTAGAATGAACTGAGTTATCAGTAATAACACTGGTGCCCAGAGTACTTCTTTAATGCAACGGTAAGACTATTTTAGTATTTGCACATCACATTTGATTATTAAATAGACGAGCACCACCATTCAGTCACATTCATCTCTGCGATACACCTATTGGGGTACAGCCGTTTACTTGTATTTTAAGCTGCAGGTGGCTTATAAGCCAACTAACTTTTCCTAAATTTTTAAAGGGGGAGAATATGGAGGGAAACATGTGCACTGTGCCTCCCCCTTCGTGCTAATGAAGATTGTTAGCATTTATAGGAAACATGCTTTTATCACCTCGTCAAGGCTGGTAGCCAGACGCTCCAACATCAGTGCTGCTGATGGCATAAACTCACTTAAACATTTTAGCTTATGTTGTTTGCAAACTTTTTCTTTCAGGCTACATTTATTTGATGAAAAATGCTGTATAATTATTAGAATTTAAAAGAACCGTTTTCTGTTGTAATATATTTTAAAATGTAATTTATTCCTGTGATGCAGTGCTGAATTTTCAGCATCATTACTCCAGTCTTCAGTGTAACATCATCCTTTAGAAATCATTCTAATATGCGGATTTGCTGCTCAAGAAACATTTCTTACTATTATTAATATTGAAAACAATTGTGCTGCTTCATATTTTCTGCATTCTTTGATGAATAGAAAATTCAAAAGACCAGCTGTTATTTTAAATTTAACATTATAAACATTATAAATGTCTTTACTGTCACTTCTGATATGATTAAATGTGTTCTTGCTGAATAAAAGTATTAATTTCTAAAATCTTAATCTGATAGTGTAGTTTCACTATTTTATCTTAAGAAATTATGCTTGAATTAGATTGTTTGATTAGTACTGTAATATATGAAGATAACACTAATATAGTACTATACAAAGGCCTCTTTTATTAGATGCACAGATAAACTAAGATTCTGCGTGCCGAAATCTTAAAGGGGCAATTGGCATCAGGTGCAGAGCCGTGTGCGCTTGTGGCGTGTCCGCTCACTTAAAGATGCGTAAACAATAACACTATTTGAACTTCGCCTGCAAAGTCAAAAGCATATGAATGTAATTGTGGAGTTGCCATTAGCGTGTATTAGACTTCTTCACCTGGTTGTGTTTATCTAGGTGTGTGTTTGTTTGTTCACGTGTGTGTCACATGGCATGCGTGGCAGCATGTTTTGCGTCACTGAGATGCCCTTCTCCTGATGCACGCCTGTGTTGCATTTGTATGTCTGTTTCTGCTTGGCTTTTTTAAATGTATTTTTATTGACCTGAAATGTCTGTCCTAAGGGGAAATGCTCGTTAACAGTGGTGTTGTGTAATTAGTCGTCAAGGTTTTATAGACCTCAAACCCTGCCTTTGCCCCATACCCCTGTTTTTCCACATGCATACTCAGCGTACACTATTTATGTTGTAGTTTTCCTTTATTTTTAATTCCAGTGACGGTTTTGACAAGCAATAGCAATTAGCCTTCAACCATCTGTGTGTCTGCCAGCACGGCACATAGCCTCATACACAATGAAATCATTAGCGCATTAATAAACACTTCCCCATAATGTAATCAGAGCTCTACATGCCTGCATGTATCCAGGACAGGCATTGCATCTGTGTCGCAGAGGGAGTGTGCCACGCTATGCCGTGAGTGCCGACCTGAGAAAAATGGCAGCCGTAATCGAGCGCTGCTGTTTCCACGTGGGGTTAAATGAGCCGTCCCTGAACGCTGCGTCTAATGAGCGCTGTGTGTTTAGAGTGCCTGTGTGACTCGAATAACATCTGAGTCCTGCAGCGTTCCCAGTGCCTCTCCAGGTCCGCGTTTTGAGGAATAACTCTTTGACATTTAATGTTCTGTGTTCTGTTAATGTCTAAATATTATTAAACTTTTGAGGAACACAGAAGTTATCATTTAACATGTCTAATTTAACAAAATAAAAAAATACTAAATAAATAATAGAAAACACACATACATACATACATACATACATACATACATACTTGTGTGTGCATAATTTAATAAATTACTAATTTTTTGTGTGTGCTTTTTTTAAGTGTTTTAAGTTTTAAAACAAGTTTTTAAACATATTTTTTGTTTAATTGTATTTATATTCATATATACTTACATACAGGTGCATCTCAATAAATTAGAATGTCGTGGAAAAGTTCATTTATTTCAGTAATTCAACTCAAATTGTGAAACTCGTGTATTAAATAAATTCAATGCACACAGACTAAAGTAGTTTAAGTCTTTGGTTCTTTTAATTTTGATGATTTTGGCTCACATTTAACAAAAACCCACCAATTCACATCTCAACAAATTAGAATATGGTGACATGCCAATCAGCTAATCAACTCAAAACACCTGCAAAGGTTTCCTGAGCCTTCAAAATGTTCTCTCAGTTTGGTTCACTAGGCTACACAATCATGGGGAAGACTGATCTGACAGTTGTCCAGAAGACAATCATTGACACCCTTCACAAGGAGGGTAAGCCACAAACATTCATTGCGAAAGAAGCTGGCTGTTCACAGAGTGCTGTATCCAAGCATGTTAACAGAAAGTTGAGTGGAAGGAAAAAGTGTGGAAGAAAAAGATGCACAACCAACCGAGAGAATCGCTGCCTTATGAGGATTGTCAAGCAAAATCGATTCAAGAATTTGGGTGAACTTCACAAGGAATGGACTGAGGCTGGGGTCAAGGCATCAAGAGCCACCACACACAGACGTGTCAAGGAATTTGGCTACAGTTGTCGTATTCCTCTTGTTAAGCCACTCCTGAACCACAGACAATGTCAGCGTCTTACCTGGGCTAAGGAGAAGAAGAACTGGACTGTTGCCCAGTGGTCTAAACTCATCTTTTCAGATGAGAGCAAGTTTTGTATTTCATTTGGAAACCAAGGTCCTAGAGTCTGGAGGAAGGGTGGAGAAGCTCATAGCCCAAGTTGCTTGAAGTCCAGTGTTAAGTTTCCACAGTCTGTGATGATTTGGGGTGCAATGTCATCTGCTGGTGTTGGTCCATTGTGTTTTTTGAAAACCAAAGTCAAATTTTGAAAGAAATTTTGAAGCACTTCATGCTTCCTTCTGCTGACCAGCTTTTTAAAGATGCTGATTTCATTTTCCAGCAGGATTTGGCACCTGCCCACACTGCCAAAAGCACCAAAAGTTGGTTAAATGACCATGGTGTTGGTGTGCTTGACTGGCCAGCAAACTCACCAGACCTGAACCCCATAGAGAATCTACGGGGTATTGACAAGAGGAAAATGAGAAACAAGAGACCAAAAAATGCAGATGAGCTGAAGGCCACTGTCAAAGAAACCTGGGCTTCCATACCACCTCAGCAGTGCCACAAACTGATCACCTCCATGCCACTCCGAATTGAGGCAGTAATTAAAGCAAAAGGAGCCCCTACCAAGTATTGAGTACATATACAGTAAATGAACATACTTTCCAGAAGGCCAACAATTTACTAAAAATTATTATTATTTTTTTTATTGGTCTTATGAAGTATTCTAATTTGTTGAGATAGTGAATTGGTGGGTTTTTGTTAAATGTGAGCCAAAATCATCACAATTAAAAGAACCAAAGACTTAAACTACTTCAGTCTGTGTGCAATGAATTTATTTAATACACGAGTTTCACAATTTGAGTTGAATTACTGAAATAAATGAACTTTTCCATGACATTCTAATTTATTGAGATGCACCTGTATATACTTGCAAAAATATATACACATACATATACATATATGTGTGTGTGTGTGTGTATGTATATGTGTATATATATATATATATATATATATATATATATATATATATATATATATATATAGAATTTATAAATGTGTATATATGTATATACACTATATTGCCAAAAGTATTGGGTTCAAAAAGAAATGATTGATTTAGTCAGTGTGGAAGAACTTGACTGGTCTGCAGAAAGCCAAGTCCTAATCTAAGCTGAACACCTCTGGTGTTACTTTAAATGCAGATCTTGAGCCAAAAACTCTTTACCAAACACCAATGACTTGTACATACACATAGCTGTCGTATGGTGCTGCCTCATTACTGTGCAGTACATTTAAAATAAATGTCTTTTAATTTTACAGTATATATATTTATACATAAATATATTACTTGTTTTCCATGAATGTATTTTACAACAATGCAAAGAGCAATATATCATTTTTACCAGATCTAGCACTACACTTATTCAGTTTTCTTTGTTCCCCAATAAATGTTTTTTTTTGTTTTTCACTAATTTTAGATTTTATAAAATTGTTGTGCACTCATGATTTTTCTAGAGTAACTTTTGCTACTGAATTATCCACTAACCTAGTTTATAACATTTATTTTTGTCATAGATTATAATTGCATATTCATTAATTTGTTGTTTTTCTTTACAGTAAAGGTGTCTATATATAGTAGATTGTGTGTAAAACACAAAAGAGTGATGAGCAGGTCAACACACACTGAGGTATAGAAATTCTACACTGATTTAAAAAAAAACTGTGCTGGTATCGGATCGATATCAGTATCGGCAGATACTCAAAATTTTTGGTATCGGATCGATATCAGTTCTGAAAAAGTGGTATCAAGCCAGCCCAAATATATATATATATATATATATATATATATATATATATATATATATATATATATATATATATATATATATATATATATATATATATATATATATATATGTACACACACACACAAAAATATAAAATAAAAATATGAATAAATGTATTTTCATATATGTAAATTATTGTAATTATTATAAATGTTATACACATGAACATATTTTTTTTACTAAAATTGTGTAATTTGTACATTTGTAATATCAAGTGATCACTTCTATAATACTGTTAGGATACATTACATGTATCAGTGTATTTGTGCAACCTCTTGTACGACAGAATCAGGTTGGATGGTTTCCTGCATGTATTAACCTCTCTTATTGTTTCTATGACATAGAAGAGTCACTGTATTGTTAATAAAACAGGAATGTTAACTACCCCATCCGCCTGACGAACAGCCTGCTGCTGTCCCCTCTGCCGACTGCAAACAGACGCTTAGCACGCCACCACACACTAGAGAAAGCCGACCAAACAAAGAGCAACGTAGGGCACCATATGCTTGTGATTTGGGCCCCTGCCTTTATTGTTGGCTTCATCTGTGTGTTTTGCTTGCCTTCACAGTGGCACAGACGCAGTCATTAGGCCGTCCGGTGAGGTGATCCTGGGGTCAAGGTGACGCCATTTCCCGCACTTAGGTCATGGCTGCGTAAACATGCCTGAGACTTTTACCGTGAAATACTTCTGCAGGGGCTGCGTTTCATTCAAACACAATCTAAAACATACCGTCAGATCATTATGGATGAAAGATGGGCGGCTGTCAGGTGGTGCTGAGAGCTTAACGTTCTTTTAGCGGCTCTCCGCTGCCGGAGGGTAAGTTAGCATGACAGGCGCTGGATTCGAGTTCGGTCTGGTTCTGACAGAAACGGAGCCCGGCACATGTGGTGCCAAAAGGCAGATTGAGAAGGGGCTTTCCATTTCACCGCAAGCCCTTAATCATCGCCGCTAGCTGCGCTATGAAAGCACCTTCATCTTGAGCGGCTGTGTGTACTTAATACTGACAGCTAGTTTAAACCGCCAACCCGCCGGACAAGCACTCTGAATGAAAATAACCTATACATATGGAATGTGCTCCTCGCTGAGGGAAATGAGGGGTTTACTGTGACACCTCTCTGGGGATGTTGTGAACCGAGCAAAGTTTATACTTTAGAAGATGCTAGGTTTTATGAGACTGAACAGAAATTTACAGTACAAAACTATTTCATCAGCTGAAATCTGCTAAAATCTGTTGTGTACCCGTATAATGTACTGTTAACACCAATAATAAAGGCGATAAAAGAAACACATAATGAATTAAGTGTTCATCACAATTGTCTTTTCTACAAGCTAAAGTATAAACACTGAAAAAAGCAACAGTTACTAGTAAATTTCAAAAAGAACCTGCATTGAATTTTTGCATTGGTCACATTTTTGAAGTAGAAAAACTGAAATAATATTTTCTTGTAATACAGTACATACTCCAGGAATCTGTTTTATTTACAACTTCAACAAATATATATTCTTACAATATATTAATATATTCAATTCAAGTTATATAATAAGTTAATATTTGTATGCGACTTTTCACAATACATATTGATTCGAAGCAGCTTCACAGAAAATGCTTGTTTCAAAATATATAAAAGTATATAGAAAGTAAAGAATAGAAGCATAAATACAGAGCACTTTTGTGACACTAAAATAATGCAATAAACTTCAATTAAACAACATCAGATGTAACATGAAACCCAAATGAACATAACTGATAACAAAAACTAAAAATAAAAAGTTATTTAAACGAAATATTAAATGTATAGTGTCACACAGGGAATTGTGGGAACGTCAGTTTACATTTTTTCTCAGTAAAGTATACAATGACTGTTCATTTTACTTCCAAAATCTGTACATTTAACAGTATTCTACTGTAAAATCTATAAAATCTCGATATCCACCTATTTTCTGTAAGTGTACGGGACTTCCGATTTATTAGCTGAAGGTTTAATAGAAGAATAACAAAGTGCAGTAAATGTTAAAATCATTACAAACCATTGTTTATAATGACCTTAAAAACATATAAGAAATATCACACAGCATAACAAACTGTTTTGTACAGCTAAAAATAACTGGAAGCAAATGACACCTTATGTCTCGTACATTCAAGTTAAAAATGTCTGTGCCCGTGTTTTTTCTTAAAAGGTTGCCAGCCATTACCAGCATTTTTGATCATTTTCACAGAAGTTTAAATATTTTGTTATGTGAATACCTCAACATGCAAAACAAAGAACAAAGCCTCTGCTTTAAAAAAACAAACAAACAAACAAACAAAAAACATTTTATTCTAGCTTCATGCAATCTTTTTTTAATCAACACTTGAATGTGGGTAAGTTTCATGAAAAAAAGCTACATTTTTAACGAAAAGCTGAGAAAATCGAGTTTTTGTAAATGACTACATCTGAATCAGATTCAGAACGATGATCAAAACATAGATGGGAGTCGTTTGCTTCCATCAACACATTCAAAGCTTGCACAGTCACATACCATTTCCTTGATTGTCATTTCCTTCGGTAACATTGGACAGTTTTGATTCATATACTGTTTAATGTTTGATGATTGCGTTATTTTGCATATGCATCTGCTTACGCGATTGCTTGTTACTGCTTTTTCTTCACTGTGTTTTGATCCAGACGTTCAATACTCTTTTAAAAGATACATAATACAGTCCCTCCAGGATTTTGCAATTCTGCGATCGCTGAATTTATCGCAAAATCAAGCAAACTCCGAAATTTTCAAAAGAGCTCGCAAATTTTCGTAATTGCCGCAGATTTTCCACAGATTTTGGGCTTAGACACGTTCTGTGACGTCATCGCAACACACATTCAGTCAAAGAAAGGATGTTTCTCTGTTCCAAAAATGGAATGAACAGCCTTGCGTTCTCATCATCTAGATCGATTTACGAGAGCTACATTGGACAAACTAACCGAAAGTGGAACGAATCCGCGCTACTCGTTTGGGCTATGCAGCGCAGACCGTTTATCTGCTCGGGCCGGAGCTGCGGGCTGATCTCTGTCACGCAACACTGTTATACACAGCGCTGGGAGATACAGTGAAGAAAGTAGTCGAATTCGCCGCAGAATCAGTAACATCTCTGAGAAATCTTGTGAGAAGCATTCAAATTCGACGCAAAATTCTGTTAAGCTACAGATATCAGAACAAACGCCACTGATGTGGAAACCAGGAAAAACATTGTTTAATAAACACAACCATTCACCATGGATTTAACATAGTAAAATTACAGGAACAACTTCTGGCAGAAATGGTCTAATTTTTTCAAGTGTTTTTAAATGCTTCACACAACTTTTCCCAGCACTTCAAAGCTTTAAGTAACCAAATTTGAAAGTTATTTTTAATGTGATGACATTATTTGTTCATCCTTCATAGGTTGCCTCCATTTATAAAACTAAAAGTTTCATAATTTAGGAAAGCAAACACTTATTTAAAAATAAAAAAAAGACATTAAATTACCACTAATAGATGGCTGCAGAGAAGTACTTACAGGCTTAATAGCCATTTCCACTCCCTAATATATATTTTTGTATTTATTAAATTATATTTAGACATTTTGAATGGCAGTAATATAAGTTAATTTTATCTGCATCTCAACTACCCAACACAAATACATCTGTAAGACGTTTGCTAAAGATCTGGGAAACATCTGTGTAAACTGATAAACGTTTCAGAAGCAGTTTTACATGCATTCTAATAAATGTCTCTTTGACATCTGACAGGAAACGTCTTAGAGATGTATTGCAGATGAGCAAACACTATAAAAAATATATCTTGTATATGTAAATGCAGACATCAAATAGACATCTCCGAGATGTACATGTGCCATTAGGGTGAGTGCTTTACTGTCAGGTGCTGGTGCCACCATCTGTAGAACTTAATGTCACTGGTGCTGGTGTCCTCAAATGTTAGTCTGGAGCCCTACAATGGTTCTTGAAGTCAGAAAAGTCATAACAATGTAAGAAGAATGTTGTCTGTGGTATATTTTCACTGCAAAACAATAAGAAATGCCGCAAATATCACCGCAAATTTTGAGAAAAGCCGCAGCAAAATCAGTCATTTTGAGCCGCAACAATCAGAAAAAAGTCCCGCGAAATCCTGGAGGGACTGATAATAGCGCCTCCTATCATACATCAGTGAAAACATAGAAAGCCAGAAAATTCCGTCAATGGTGGGGAAAGAGTTAAAAATAAGCTGGATAAAATGTCATGTTAGAGAATAGTTTTTCACCGTATATAGTAAGGGGCCGTTAACTAATTAACAGGTTTTTATAGTCTTTTACCGTTAAAATTACAAACATTTTTTACAGTGCATGTTTGAACATTGTGAGTGGCGTTTGTGAAGTTTCTGTGTTGGTTTTAATTTGGAAGTGAGTGACCGTGGCACGGCAGCGTCTACAGCCTCTCATACTGAACGGATTGGCTGAGTCGCTCCCCTGGTGTTGTGATAACGAGCCGCCTTCCTGCAGGGCTAACTGGACCCAGATGGGCCGAGGGGGCCGCGGACAGATCCCGTTACGGCTATGGCTGCGTAGGCCCCCTCCCGCCGAGCCGTTTGAAGTCTCGTTGGTGGACTAGGGTGAATAAAGCACCCTCCTCGATAAGCCAGCGTGAAGGTTTGAGTGGGAAATGCGATCTCGAGCAGGTAACGGTTTGGGGTTTTACGACCGTCCAAAACAGGAGACATATATTCATACATGAGTGCATTCATGTCACAAGAAGGAATGTGGGCTTTCATCTTCAGACAACAGTAGTTGTAGTTGTTTTTTGTGGTTCGACTCAATGATTTACACACGTTCACACAGAGGGTAAAAACGACCCCTCTGTCCCTCCTGCACAGGCTTTCACTGTGGAGATTGATTTTGTTCATGCAAGGATTTTTATTAAATCGCCTCTCTTAGATTGTGTGTGCCTGGCATGGACGTTCACTCCACAAACACACACATACCTCTGCTCTCAGCCCACATGTGGGAACTATTAGCAAGCTACTGTACACCCTGTGTTCCTTTGCAAGCACAGACTTTCAAATTGTTTGAGCATTGATTGACTGGATTTTACACAGGATCATACACACAAACATATTTCGTAACTTTTTTTAGTCATTTTAATTGATTTGGTGATTATATTGGAAAGTCAGAAATTTGGAGTTTCAAATAAGATCAAAATTGATTATTCCTGGTCTTATTTTGCACAGTTCATCAGTGCATACACAAAAAAGTTTGTCAATAAAATGTAAAATGCCTGTGAAATTTTTCAGCCCCTCCCCTCCAACCATTTTATACATTATGGCTAAGTCAAACCATTTTGATAAACATTTGTACAATTCACCAGTGTTTGTTTTGAGAGCAGTGATTCTGTTCCCAGCTTCAAAGTACGAGTTGTCCAAATGATATATTCAGCATTAAATTTGTTCATTAGTTGTTAATTGAACAACAGTTGAAATGAGTAATTTTATTGTGAGAGAATGCAATAAATGAATCAAAATGGACAGTATAGAAATTTATAATGTAACAAAAGATTCCCATTTCAAATAAATGCTGTTCTTTTGAACTTTCTATTCATAAAAGAATCATGAAAAAAGTATCACTGTTTCCAGAAAAACAAGCAGCACAAATGTTTTCAACATTGATAATAATCAGAAATTTTTTGGAGCAGCAAATCAGCATATGAGAATGATTTCTGAAGGATCATATGGAACTGAAGACTGGAGTAATGATGCTGAAAATTCAGCTTTGTCAATAGGGGAATTAATTGCATTTTAAAATACATTAAAATAGTAAACCATTATTTTAAATTATAATAATATTTCCCATTTTTTAATGAATTTAATTTTTTTTCTTCTTCTTTTTTCCACTTATAAATATCACTTATAAGTTTCCTGCTTCTCACTCTCAATCCCCAGTAATTTCCTGTAGCTCTCCTCAAATTAAAAGAGGCAAAGCCTAAAATGAATTCATTTGTATAGTAATAACAATTTTATAATAATAATAATTTATGTTCTCTCTTTGTCTTTTGCTTATCTTCTCTAGGCTGAGACTGCTCCTGATGGTCCTGATGTGGGCTACGGCTCGTTTCATCAGCAGTATTGGTTGGATGGCAGAATAATAGCCGTAGGAGTTCTGGACATCCTGCCCTCCTGTGTGTCATCTGTGTACCTCTACTACCACCCCGACTTCTCCTCGCTCTCATTGGGCACCTACTCTGCTCTCAGGTTGGTCAGCCAATCAGAAATTCTCACTAATCTTTGAATTTTTTAGGTGAAAACATTTAACTGGTCCTTTACTTGACAATTAATCTGACTTGAAATTAAGTGTGAATCTGCTCAGACATCCGAAACTGAAACTAGTTTGAGCCTAAGCCTTTTGGTTACCAGCCTAATCCTTTAACCACTAGGCTACACTACCTCCCAACAAAAGATCACCAGAATTAATGCTACAGATGAACAGCATGGGAATCCATCCTGATTCTGCTCTCATTTATAGTGCACAATCTTGCCTCTGAATATGTTTTCCAATAAGTTTTCAGTGGTTGTGGTGGCTGATCAGAGTTCAGAGCATATTATTTTTAAAACACATCCATACACACCCTCGGTTACTGGCCAACATGTCTTTGTCTTTCCCATATGTGTGTAAATATTTCACATGGGCTACTCACCTGATTAGGTTACACTTTACAGGAGATGCCAGATGTGTGTGTGTGTGTGTTGTAGTTTTGGGTGTCTGGAGGCCTCGGGAGCCTCATTTCTCACAGACAGAAGAATAAAAA
The DNA here is from genome assembly GCA_039654775.1 of Spinibarbus caldwelli. Classification (NCBI taxonomy): domain Eukaryota; kingdom Metazoa; phylum Chordata; class Actinopteri; order Cypriniformes; family Cyprinidae; genus Spinibarbus; species Spinibarbus caldwelli. The sequence goes on from CM077243.1 coordinate 4,249,811, forward strand.
AATGTTAAGGGAGAGAAGGCGCGAGTGAGAAATGGAGATTGTGCGCAGGGCTCTGTTGTGCCCAGAGCAGCTGGTGTCAGCCGCGGGGTCAGTGTCTTTGTGCTGTTGTGTGTCAGTGTGATTGAGTGAGACTGTCTGAGTGCAGGATGTGACACTGTTCAGCAATGTGTCTTCATGCTGTGCTGGACAGTGAAGATAAAGATGAATGGCCGGCGAAGATAAACAAAATGAGTTTCCTCCTAGTCCTAAACGTGCAGAAAATTAATTTACATTGTTCATCTATCTATCTATCTATCTATCTATCTATCTATCTATCTATCTATCTATCTATCTATCTATCTATCTATCTATCTATCTATCCACACATACATACAGTATAAATGAACAACAAATACTGTCATAAAGTACAAATACGTCACAGTTTAAATGCATTTTTTTTTTTATTGAATGCGGTTATAAGAATTTGTGTAGAAATTGTGCTTATTTGTCATAATGTAAAAAAAACTTTTAATGGTCCTAAAGAGTAGCTTACCTTTCATTTTAAAATAAAATAAAATAAAAAAAATTTTCTCATATATATATATATATATTCACCCATGACCCTTGAAATATGTCATGTTCTTGACGGGTTTCATTAAATTCGCCCTCTTTTAATCAGTATATTTTTGTTGTTTTTCAGTAAAAATATCTTTTACACATCCTTCAAAGAAAATAAATTTACATATTTATATATTTTGAGAAACTTTACCTATGTATATGTTGTATTGTTTCATTGAGTGCTGTTTTTTTTACATCTCCTATAATAGTTAGACATTGTGTTATGTGGACGCAGGAAATATGGTCCTCATCTCCTGCTCTGGATGTGTGTGTGTGTGTGTGTGTGGCATTAATATTAAGCAGACGTCTTGTCCGTGGTGAGCGCTGCGGCATAATTGGTTTGTGTAGGGGTGTCAGACCGCTGAAGAGGAGATAATGGAGGCTTCAAACTGCTGCCAGCGCCGAGCGGGTGGGGACTGGGGTTCGAATCGAGGATGGAGGGGGCTGCCCTTTCTTTCTGTCCCTCTTTCTTTCTCCATCTTTTTTGTGAATGGGTTCCACAGCCTCTTCTTATCCGTCTCTCATTCATGGAGAGCCAGGCTTTGTCACCAGGGGATGGGAACCCGGGAACCTGGCAGCGACCGCATGACCTTCCAGCACCTCGCTGTTTGTCGTCGCTCCTTTTCCCTTTGCTATTTTTCTCTTTCATTTTCCACCACTTTTATTTTGCTTTGGCTTCTCTCTATCTTCCTCTCCTTTTCCCGCAAGAAAAAAAAAAAGATTTCCCCCCTTAATTTTTGGTAAGACCGAGAGTATGAGGTGTACAAAATGCAGAAGAAGAGAGAAGAAAGAGCAGGATTTATTTATGGAAAAGAGAAACGTGTTTGTGCAGGGAATAAAGCGAGAACTGAAAAAAGAGAGAGCGGGAGCTCATTGATTGCTCGCAGGAGGAAGTATAAATCTCCTCTATTTTTCCTCCTGTTTTTATTTTCTCAGCTCCCTTTTGTTTTTCTCCTCCCCTTCCTCTGTTTCTGCACTTCCAGATACACATTTAAATGGCTGTGTATGAGGAAAACAGTTGATCTGGTCCATATGCAACAAGTCTGGTGATGTTTTATCTACTTTAAACATCATATCCTGATTCTACACATCATAATAGTACAATTAAGAACTGTTAATATTTATATATAAAGTTTTTTAATAGTTATAAAAAAAAAGTTTAATTGTCAGTTGCTTCTTTTTCCCTTAAGTCTCATATCTCTAAATATTAAAAAAAAAAAAAAAAAAATCCCTTACACATGACGTCTTGATGCAGCATATTTGCATTTAATTAGATTTCAAAGCAGTATTTCTGCTGTTTTTCTGTCTTTTCTTGCACAAAGCTATTGTATGTCTTCAGAATATAGCTAAACAAGTCATATGGATCACTTTTATGCTACTTTTTTTGTAGCTTGACAGCACAAATCTTTGGACATTTTGCAAAATATGTTCTTTTGTTTTCCATAAAAGTAAAAAAGTCACATCAAATATTATATAAATGGAAAGAAAGCTGTCAAACTGAATGTATAAACTCCGCAAGAGTAAGTGAACATCTTATTTTACCAGCCAGTCTAAAAATTAGACAAAAAAAAAATTGATTTCATCACAAAAACAACTGAGAATTGAACAGTGGATGTTCATAGCATTAAATCAGTTCTCTTTGTAATGAGCACTATGCAGTTTCATGACTTTGAGCACAAAGCTAGTAATGTCAAACTAACAAGACAAACTAGTTGCCTGTTTCGTAAAATGACCCATATGCCTGTAAAGCATTATTTCTTTCTGCAGGGAGATTGCCTTCACCAGGCAGTTGCAGCACCAGTCGCCCAAACTCGCCTACTACTATCTGGGTTTCTACGTCCATTCATGTCCCAAGATGCGCTATAAGGTACGTCTCTGATCCAACATCAACCTTCATTTCTGTTCATCTTCTGTTTGCACTGGTCAGTGTCAGCTAACCTAACTGAACACTGATGTACTGCAATATCATATTGATCATGCACCGAAAGAAATGAAAGCTTTTGCGTCGTCATGCTGCATCCACATAGGTGGCAGTATGGAGTCCCATGACCACTGTACTATCATCCAGCAAAATGCACCTTTATCTTGTGCATCTACCTAAATTGGTTGCATAAATCTTCTAGTACAGCTCTGAAGTGAAGTTTAAGAAAAATTGTGCTGTTTCAAAAACTTTTTCCCTACACTGCGTTTTGCAGAATAGTAAAACAATATGCATCAAAACAAGTCATTCCAGCTGGTACAAGTATCCACTTTCTTAAACATTTTATATGCATGTATCCTCTCTATCACACTGTTGGGCATGAGGAAGGCAGCAGTGGTTGTATAATCAACAGGGCTTTTTGTTTTGGAGTTGAAGTAGACACCTGTTAAAGGTGTTAATTTTCTGTCGTCCGCCAGCATCACACCTCTCCGCTCGGTTGCCGCTGTGACCTGTTTCTCTCATTACTGCTCCCCAATGACCCACCCTGGAGCAATCGCAGTGCCACACTTCTGGAAACCTGCCTCCGCCACAAGAAATATCTCTTCCTCCTCCCTTTATTAGGCCTGTAAGATGGTGGATACAGTATAGGATCAGTGTTGATTTTTTTTTTTTTTTTTTTTTTTTTTTTTTTTTTTTTTTTTTTGAAATTATGGACTATTACAGTATTTATTAATATTTTGAATTAGCATTTTAGATTTTCATCTTAGGTTTTTAATTTTTTATTTATTTTCTATTTAGTATTTTTAATATATTTTTTTAAATATTTGTATTTAATTTTAATACTTTAGTTGTCAAGGCAGCATTTCCAATTTTTGGTTTTCATCTAATATTAATACTTTATTTTATTCAAGCTTTAATTCAGTTAACAAGAATATTTTAATAGTATTTATTTTTAGTTGGCAATAACAACACTGGAGAGGAGTGAGGAAGTACCTTTCTTACCTCTTTCTTTCCTTGTTTTTTTTCTAGTTTGTTTTGTTTGAATCTCTCATTACTCATATAGTTATGCATATCTTAGAATGGCCTACAAGAGGTGTTACACATCAGTTTTTATCTAGTTTACAACACCTTCAAATCTAGACAAGCATTAATTTGTATTTAAGTCGTGCCAACCTGTTAACATTTGCCAAAAATGCTACAATAGTTGCACACTTTCAACAAGTCTTAATTTTCTTTCCTCTTCATTTTTGACGACTTTTGTGATAAAAGTTCAGTTTTTTTGAATTGGCACACACAAGCATTTATAAGTTTCTGAATTACTGTAAGCATATTTTTCATTTGTTTTACAAATTAGAAGAAGCAACAGACTACTTTTTTTCTGTGGTAATCAGTGGTATTTATTTGTTTTGAATTTATTTTTAAATTCTTTAATTAATTTGTTTGTTTGTATGTATGTATGTATGTATGTATTATTATTCTAAAACACATTATTTACTATATATTGTTATAAATCCAGCACATACGTTTAAAGGGTTAGTTCACCCCAAAATGAAAATTCTTTCATTAATTACTCACCCTCATGTCGTTCTAAACCCATAAGACCTTCGTTCATCTTCAGAACACAAATTAAGATATTTTTGATTAAATCAGAGAGCTATCTGACCCTCCATAGACAGAAACGCAACTGCAATGTTCCCAGGTCCAGAAACGTAGTAATACATCAGTAAAACAGTCCATGTGATATCAGTGGCTCAGCTTCAGTTTTGCGACGCTACAAGAATACTTTTTTTTTTGTGCAAAGAAAACAAAAATAACATAATTTACTCAACCATTCTTCTCCCCCGAGTTACGTCTTCCGCCATTTTGGAGAGTACCCAAGAACGTATTTGACATAATCAGCGTTATTTACATTCGGGGGAAAGCGCGCATGAACGTATAATCTGCGTAATAAGCGTTGTTTACGGTTAGGGGAAAGCATGCGTATGCGTTGTGATACTCTCTAAAATGGCGGAAGACGTAACCCGGGGGACAAAAATGGTTGAGTAAATTGTTATTTTTGTTTTCTTTGCGCAAAAAAAAGTATTCTCGTATTGTCGCAAAACTGAAGTTGAGCCACTGATGTCACATGGACTTTTTTACCAATGTATTTACTACTTTTCTGGACCTGGGAACATTTCAGTTGCGTTGCTGTCTATGGAGGGTCAGATAGCTCTCCGATTTAATCAAAAATATCTTAATTTGTGTTCCGAAGATGAACGAAGGTTTTACGGGTTTGGAACGACATGAGGGTGAGTAATTAATGACATAATTTTCATTTTGGGGTGAACTAACCCTTTAAGTTCACTCACCAGGCCACTTTTTTATTTTTGCATGTCATGTTTGTTTTTTCAATTACATAATGTTAGCATTGCCAACCCCAGGTCATATGACAACACTAAATGTTCCTAAATTTTGCTGGAACACTTGGACTATTTTAAAACTACTCTGAAATATGGAAAGCTAATATATTTGCCTTGCAGTGAACTCGGCATCAGGCTGACCTGCAAATTTCATCAGTGCTATCTCAATATCGCAATCGCATGCCTGCTTTTCAGCCCTTAAGCCTCACGGTGCAGACAGGCCACGGAAAATGTGGAGGTATGCTTCCAGATTTGGCTGTGTTGTGTAGCTTATTGAGTTTCTGACACCGTTAGCTGTTCCTGCGACGTGTTCCACAGCCTCACACTTGGCTTGTAGTTGGTTTTCAGCATCTTTTACGAACAAGGGACTCGGATCCGTGTTGGAGCTGGGCCGACCAGACGACAGGTAAAGCGGTCCAGCAGGAACTCTGTGTAAGTGCTTGCACAGGTGTGGCCGAGCGTAAAGCGTGTTGGCTGTCGTTTGACTGAGATGAGGGAGACGCTGGGCAACTGAACAGCTGATTCATATACGATGGACGGAGATGGTGAGAGAGAACAAGAATGTAAATAAAAGTGACAGACTGTCCCAGAGCTGAAGGCGAGGAAGAGGGAACATATGCGGCTGTTGAAGCTATTAGCGGTTGAGGAAGAGGTCAGAGCTACTGTAGTTCACGGTGTCACTTGATAGTGTTATCGGAAAGGTAGACGGCCCTAATCTTTATTTGAACATTCCTCTCCTTAAAGGACTAGTGCACCTAAAAATGATGATTCTATCATTTACCCGTCCATTGTTCTGAAATCTCATTCATGCTTATGTTCAGTTCAAAAATGGCTCTTCAAGATATACCGCACCAAGTTTCTCGTCATCATCAAACCTGGCTTGATATGTCTTGATGCAGCATATTTGAATTTGAGATTTCAGAGCACTATTTCTACTGTTTCTGTCTTTTTCTTGCACTAAGTTATTATATGTCTTCTTAATACAGCAAACAAATCAAAAGGATCGTTTTTTTTTTTAAATTTATTTTATTTTTTTTCTTCATTTTTGGAGCTTGAAAGCCCTAGTTCCCATTATGAAAAAAAAAAAAAAAAAAAAAAACCTTTTTGGATATTTTTTATTTTTATTTTTTAAATTTCTTGGATGCAACCACTGATCAGTTTTTCACATTGGAGATCAGCTCAATTATTCTATTGCATGTGTTGTTTATCTATCCTTTTATTTGCATTTTAGCATCATTCTATGAAACAGGTGCCTTTTCCAGTTCCAATATGGTACATTTTATTAAGATTTAATTTTTCAAGTGTTTTTATGTCACACAAATAATGTGTATTCAATTGCATTGTACCACCTTAAATTAACCTTCTGAGCACACTTGGTACCTTCACGGTCAAAAGGGACTGATGCCTTAAACTTTTTTTTTTTTCAGGAAAATTAATCTATTTTTTTTTTTCATAATACTTTTTTTTTTATTATTATTGAGAATTCTATGGAGATTTCATGATACTATGCAATATTCATACACTTTTTATTTGCTATTTCTTCCATTTAATTTTTTTGGTATTTTTTCCCCATTCATTTTGGTCAGTTTTGTTCACAAAGGTTTTTTCGACCCTTAAACATATCTGAATCATATGGCCCAGAGGGTTAATAATACATTTATAATGTTCATTATGCCTTCAGAAAGGTAGCATGGTTGACATTTTAACATATTTCTAGAAATTTTAACCTATATATTTAATAAGCATGTATAGGCTGATAATTTCGTTATGTCTTTTTTATTTATCTAATAGTTAATTTCCTTTATTCTTTAAAAAATAAGATTTCATTATGATATATAAATTTTTATTCATTTAAGAGCTACACAAATGGCACCTGTTTAGTAGAATGATCCATTGTCTTTTATCGCAGCTTTGATATTGATTGTTTTCATATCCAAATCAGGTTTATCATTGCGGCACTCTATTAGAAACCATGACATAACTTTCTCATCTCAAAAAGCTTTGAGCATCTCTGCAATGCGGCAGTGAGCGCAAAGCCGCTGGGTATCTTAATTCAGTGTTTCTCTGCACTGCAGTATCGTGTTAGTCTACTGAAACTTTCTACCTCAGCCCGTATCTGCAGTCCTGGAAGTTGTTTGTGCATCTGTCTTTGTTGGGCTCTCTCCGTGGAGCCGGTTTCTGCAGAGTTATGCGTGTGGAATAGTGAATAGAGCTCAGTTGGAGCCCAGCTCTTGCTCTTCTGTATGGGTAATCTCTCCCAGCGCAGCTCTCACATCAGAGGATGAGTGCCACTCACCCCTCTCATTCACCTCCTGCCATTGTGCACTGAGAGATTAGTCTAGGGTTAGAAGGTTGTCTGTTTCTCACCTATATCCAGAACCCACCTTTTCAAATCGAGTACTTCACATAAAAATCAACTCATGTCATTCCAAATCCAAATGCTGCTTATTGCACTTCTCAGTGTAATTCACAATAAACGAGGACTGAAGCTTTCAATCTTCGAAAAGGACACAAAAGCATCAAAGTGTCATCTGAACCCATACAATAGCTTTATTATATGGAGAAACAGACCTACAATCTGAAAGTTCTGTTTATATGAACTCTGAACATTGCAATCCATTTCATATATTCTTTTACATGCAGTTGATTTTTCCTTCAAAAAAGAAATCTAAAAAGAAAGATAACTAACATGTCAGCAGAGTTTTTAGCAAATATTTAGTCTCATCCACTGACCATTTCATGGGACATGACAAGTAAATAAATATATGCATGTTTGTAAGATGTAAAACATATTTAAATTTGTATCAAATCAAGGTATTTTTGAATCCGATTAAGAAAATAGTCTGATTCAACAGTTTACATGCTATTTTTTTTTTCCTGTTAATCTGATTTTAGGTCTACACCACTCCTTTCAATCCAATTGTAATTTTCATTCGGATCGAGCTCAGTTGTGTCAATTAAGGTGTTTACACGAAGGCTTTTGAGTCTGATTGAGCCATCAGTCTGATTATCAATTGGATTATTTGGTTGCATGTAAATGTAGTATAAATGAATCACTAAATGAACAATGAGCTGATTCATTTATAAGATTCAAGAGTGATTTGTTCTTCTCTCATAAAACATAACAAGGAAGTCCAGGGCAGATTTTCAGTCACTAATGTCTTAAATTTAGATCTGTTGCTCCACACAAAGAGATTGTATGACTACAAAAGTTGTATAAACTGCATTTATGATGTTTTTGCATCTTTTTGAAGCTTAAAAGCTCCAGTCACCGTTAGTTGTAATTGCAAAAGAGCATGGAAAATCTTTAAATTCTCTTTTTGTATTTTGTGGAAGGGTTTGGAAAGACATGAGGGAGAGTAAATGATGACAGAATTTTCCATATTCCTTTAACACAAAGGCATACGGTATTATTGTGGCCGTCCTGGAATGTCTTGTTGAAATCCATCTCAGTGTGTTGTTTCAGAATGACCCCCTGCACCTCTGCTAAGAGCTCAGCACCCGCTGTGTCTCCTCAGAGCCCCTGAGCTCTCATGCTCCGCACTGCTTAGGGCTCAGATCCATCCCATTAGAGTGGCTCCCTTCTTTTCAGGCAGGGAACACTGTGTACCTCCACTGTGTCTTTTGGCAAAGCACGCCAACTGTGTGCAGAGTTTACATTATGTGCTGGAGTCAATACATGTGTATGTGTACAATTGTTGCATAAGTGATATGAGGACAGGCAGATTTATTTAATGAGCATTAGGCCTCAAACACACTCTGCACAAGTACATGAATGTAAAAATTTCTAGCTGCACATATTGATTTCATGTGTCAGCGTGTTCCCGAAATGTCTCTGCAGTTTATAACAGAATAAATAATACCTTCAGGTAATAATATTACATTTATTAAATAAATGCATTTATTTGATCAAAAATACAGTAGAAATTGTGAAATATCATTACCATTTAAAATAACATTTTCTGCCTGAATATATTGTAAAATGTAATTCATTTCAGAGATGCAAAGCTGAATTTTCAGCATTATTACTCCAGTCTTCAGTGTCACGTGATCCTTCAGAAATCATTCTAATATGCTGATTTGCTGCTCAAGAAACAGTTCTTCTTATTATCAATGTTGAAAACAGTCGAGCTGCTTCATATTTTTATGGAGACCTTGATTAATTTTTTCAGGATTTTTAAAATAATATTTAATAATAATAAAAATTCGAAGAAGAATCAGAATTTAAAATTTTTTATTATGTTTTTAATATAAAAATTAAGCATATATTTGAAGATAAAGCATTTATTTGAAATATAAATCTTTTGTACTTACTGTCACTTTTGATCATTTTAATGCATCCTTGATGAATAATAGTATTAATTTCTTTTATGGGACTAGGTGACTCCAAACATTTGAATGGTAATGTATTTTCATGTTAGTTTTTTTTTTTTTTTTTTTTTAAGAAAAGTGTACTTTTATTATACAGAATCTATTATTTAGTTGTTGTGGAAGAAGGACTGCTGCAGACGGTAAACACAAGCAACCAGACACAATGCCAAGAACTTTAACTGGCCTCCGTTTAAACTTCACTGGTCACAAAGGCAGTGGTTGGAGTCCTTTGGGGAGGCTGTGCCCAGTGCCTGCCAGCTCCATTCCTCTTACTGCAGTCGAGCCAGACTGCCGTCCAGTTCGAGACGTGACTTCCTGGCTCTGCCGGCTCCATTCTGTGCCTGAGCCGCTGATGGCTGTTTGGCCCTCGACTGTGCCCGAGCGTTCAAGCTTCTGAATGTGTCTAATGGGGTGGAAGGAGCAGGTCTGTGGGGTTCTGGCGAGAGACGCGTCCCCCCTCCACCCTCCCTCCACCTGCCTCTCACTCCATCCACCAGGTGTTTCCCAAAGCTTCCTGTGAATTCCACATCCAGGCCAAAGGAAGCAAGTGTCTGAGAATTGCATTGGGGTCGTCTTTGTATGTTTGTGTGCGGGCTGCCGGTCATCTGGAGAGGCTTTTCATTAGTCTTAAGAGCCGCTTGCTGCTAAGTTAATATCGTAAACCAGAGGAATTTCATTGGGTTAAATGGATAATGCTTGCACTGTGCTCAGGCAAACCTTGATGCAAATGTGCCACCGTTAAGCATGCTTTAAGCTTTACTAATATGTACGGTGAGTTTGAAGTGTCTTTTAAAGCATGAGTGTTTCATTTAATTAGATTTTGCAACTGGATGATTCTATTAAAGGACCCCTGTTTGGCAGGTATGTTTTTTTTTTTTTTTTTTTTTTTTACAGCAATGCGTGGAGGTGCTACTTCAGTGCAAGTCCCTCTAGTGTAGTCAAGAGGGATTGCGCTCATGCTCTCCTACTGTAACACACATCTTGGGTTGACTAACCTCTCATCTGAGACAAATGTATTGAATTGAATTGAGCCAAGGACTGACAGAACATGAGTTCATTCTCATGCATTAGCGTGATGCATGCATTGCAGAATCTGTATTTGTAGCATGTTAAACCAAAATAGACAACATCTGTTCATGTTTTCCATTGTTATATTTAGCTGTGATTCTGTGAAACATTTTTGATTTTAATATTTATTGACTTTTGTCAGTGCCTCCCTTTTTCCCTCTTGCCCTGCTTTGTGTGGGGCCTTATGATGTTGCACAACATTTTATTTATTGTTGTTTTCTTTGTATTTTACAACCAATGTTCCCAAGTGTCTGTTTTAGTTTTGAGTTGAAGTGAATTTCATTAAAGATGAGATTTATTTATGGAATAATGGTAAATGTAATTTAGGTGAACTATATAGTTATTTTAAGTGTTAATTATTTGATCTCAATCAAAGTTTGGTGATTTAGTTTATGAGTACATTGTTTTGGACCAGAGAAAGTGCAAATGTTGATATACACTAACATTCAAAGGTTTGGGGTCTTTTGAACGTTATATTCGTCGATTAATCATCAAAAAAAAGAAAAGAAAAAAAAGAAAAAGAGAAACGAAGCAGCACAAATGTTTTCAGCATCAATAAGAAATGTTTATTGTGCAGCAAATCATATTAGAAAGCATATTAAAGCATATTGGAATGATTTCTGAAGGATCATGTGACACTGAAGACTGGAGTAATGATACTGAAAATTCAGCTTTGATCACAGAAATAAATTACAATTGAGAAGATATTCAAATAGAAAACAGTTCTTTTAAATTGTAATAATATTTCACAATAGGGGTGGGAATCGCAGGGTACCTCACGATACGATATAATCACGATACATGGCTCACGATAACGATACTATCATGATACAGCGATTCTGCGATAATCGATATATTTCTAGAAAATCCTATAATGATATCGCGATATCTGTCTAAACAAAATGCCTGTGAAAAGGTTAAGTGCAAGTTTTCTTTCTTTATTCAAGTCCAAACTGTTAGAAAACAGCAAAAAAAGTTCTGTAAATCAATTTTAACATGTTGAGTAAATTAATAATTTTATTCTTAGACTTATTAAAAGCTTACACTTTTCTTTTTCTCTGTGTGTAAACAAACACATTTAACTGCTTAACTTATATAGCCTATCTCTCTCTCTCTCCATGTAATATATATGTATATATATAAACCTGGTACATTTCAAAATTTACCTGGAGTGCTTTCTTAACCTTTCTACTCCTCTCATCATAAAAACGGAGCCCCGCACGGAAAAATAGCCGTTCACAATCACATCGCGTCTTTTGCGCGCTCAGGTTGGTTATTTCAAATGTAGACGCGCGGCAAGCACACACACTGCACACTTCTGCGCCGCATTACGGGTCTGACAGTGTTTTGTCTCGTCCTCCATGCCATAGGTGCAGATTTATGTTTCTGCTGGTCGGTGCCCACTGTTCACACTGCATAACGCGCACTTGTAATATCAGTGAGAGAGGGAGAGCATCCAGTGTTGTTCACATAAAACTGGACGCACCGGCGGCGCTCTCTCTCACTCATATAGTGAGGGAAATCCACCTGCGATCCGAGCGGAGAGGTTCGGCTACTCATGAACTGAATATGCGCTCTGCAATAATAACGTGATCGGTGCCTATGGTCCACGCTGATAACTGTTCCGGGGCAGTTTTTTAGTTTTCATCTCCATAAACGTATATATATAGCAGTAGAGCTAATATAGTGTCTGAAAATCTGTTTATCATTCGGTTCCTCGTGCTTCCCCATCTTCATAGAGAACGCGCTTCATAGTTGCTCAGAGCGCTCTTGGAAAGAAGCTGGAAATGGCGCGGCCGCGATTTCCACGCATTTTTAGACGCTGGGAGCAGGAAAATGTATTTAGAGCACCTTATTGTATTAATTAAAATATCGATATTTGGCGCCAGATATCGATTATCGTATCGCATGGAGAAGGATCACGATATATCGCCATATCGATTTATTGTCCCACCCCTATTTCACAATATTACTGTTTCAATGTATTTTTTAATCCAATAAATGCTGCTTTGATGAGAGTAAAAGACTTCTTTCACAAACATTAAAAGCCCTAAACCTTTGAATGGTAATATGTATTTTTAGTGTGAGGGAGAGTGTTTTAAGCACAAGACTTTTACAACAGACTTTTGTTTTTTCCATTGAAGACATCATAAATGAAGAAGATACAAACACTGCTTTTGAGAATCAGAGGTCCCACTGTCATGAAGAACTGAAAAAGTTGCAATTTGTAGGTCTTTAAAATTAATGTAAATAAAAAAATCTTAAGTTATGAACATTTCTGTACAGTTTTTCTAGTTTTGCTCAGCTCTAAAATATTTCATTGGCTAAAAATTGGTCCTTGTGAGTACAACCATTGTTTTGTCCATCTTTCTTTGAATCTATCCAGAAGTCATGGAAATTCAGTGATCAAAAGGAGTGGGAACCCTGGAGATTGTACATGTGGCGTTTGGAGCCGGTGCATAGCAGCACAAAGCACCCTTCTCATCTAATCTCTACATCTCTATAATAGAGTCCTCATCCTGTTTGCTGTACGTGTTTCTGTATCTCGCTCTCTCTCTCTGCTCTTGTATAAATCCTCAGGAACGCAGAGGCAGGTGGGAACAAGTGCTCTTTTCTTGCTCTCTTGCTCTCGTCGCTTCTAGTGTTGTACATGTTTGCTTGTGCTTGCAAACATGGTCACACTTTCATTCGTGTTTATTTTTGTCAAACCTCTGAATTGGTTAAACTCAGAACCAAACTACAGTACAGTTCAAGCTGACATCTTAATAAACACAAAAATCAAAAAATTTAAACCCAGCGAGCTGCCCACTGACCATTTTTGAGTTTGAATGCTTCTGTGATGCCCAAAAATGCTGTCTAGGTAGGCCACTTGCTAGGTTTTGAGACACAGTCCTAGTATGATCCACTTTTTCTTCAGCAGAAGTCTTTTTTTTGTTTTTTTTTTCTGTATGCTTGCAGAACCCAACCAATCTCATTCAACTTTCATCATGTAAACTGACTTCAAACCCTTGCTCCTTTCTTTACAATCTCTGCGCCTGTCCCATAAACCACACCATCACGCCAGCATGAAGCGCTAAATGAAACGATAGGAAATGAGGACTTGAAATGAAAGAAAGTGGTCTGAGAGAAAGATAAACAATTACCACAAATTTAGTTTGGCATGTTCTGCCCTTTCTCCTTTTCTTCCCCTCATCAAAGCACCTTTGAAGCGTGCTCGGTTCTGCAGTGTAATCTCTTTCGCTTGTTTTTCTTTCATTAATAAGCTACGGCCTTGTGGAACTGTCAGTTAGTCGTTTAAATGCGGTCTGCACTTTCGTTACGTGCTGTTGAGATTGAATTTGTGATTGTGGTGCGTGTCAGGACAGGAAAAAGATAGAGATTTCAGCGTCGGGGTATTACTGCTAGTCCGAAATCTTTTCCATAGGCTTGAGCAAGTGAGATCTTGTTAGCATAGGACCGAAATGTCAAAATACATGATCTACAGTATGTAAGCCTTGCTAAGGCATCTTTTACTGTACACTTAGCTTGGTCAGTTCACCCCAAATATGTTGTTATTTTGTTGTTACTATTAAAAGCAGGTTTGGAAGAGCGTGAGGGTGAGTAAATGATGTTTGTTTCGTTTTTAGATGAAGCGAACTGGCTGAATGGGTCTTTAAAATGGCTGTACATGATCTTCGCTTCACTCCTTATAGTGTAAAAAGCCGTGCCCTGCTTACCAAATCATACCGTGTTTTTTTTTTTTTTTTTTTTTTTTTTTTTTTTTATACCTCTCACTCCTTCAGTAACAGTTACGAATCCAGCGTCCTCCCTCTTCGCCTGATTTTCACCCTTCCCCGAGTCCTCCATTGGCTGCCAACCTGACAGAAGTTGCTTTTTGATTTGGTTAAATTGAGACCACCAACAGTGTGGCATAAGAGGGAAAAGTTTGTTTGAATTGGGGTTTGTTTCTTCTCTTTTCTCACTCCCTTCTGTACGGTGTAAGTTTTGACATGAGTCGAAGCCAGCACGAGGGTCTTGTTCCAATTAGTTAAAAAATACTCACTCATCTAGCGGACTCTTTCTGTCTGTGTTGATTTTTGTGGCGGTGCTCTATTTTACTCTCTAGATGATGTGTTTTTAAATGTTTCTTGTGTATTTCAAGTAAACAGTGTGTTTAAAATGTTTAAAGTAGTGTACACTACTGTTAAAAATCTGATTTCAGTAAATCTTTTCAAAAGAAATTTATACTCTCATTCAGCAAGGATGCTGACATTTATAATGTTACAAAAGTTTTCTGTTTCAAATTTTCTTTTGATCTTTCTATTCCTCAAAAGATCCTGAAACAATCCGTGTCACACAAAAATATGAAGCAGCACAACTCAACACAATTATTTATAATAAGAAGAAATGTGTCTTGAGCAGCAAATCAGCATATTAGAATGATTTCTGAAGGATCATGCGACACTAAAGACTGGAGTAATGATGCTGAAAATTCAGCTTTGCATCACAGGAATAAATTTCATTTTAATAATATTTAAATAGAAAATAGTTATTTTAAATTGTGATAATATTTCAATTGTGGTAGTATTTTTTATTAAATAAATGCAGGCTTGGTAAGACTTTTTGTTTTGTTTTTTTTTTTCGAAAAACATTAAATTCTTAAGGAGATTTTTTTGATGCTTTAAACTGCCAAGATTGCCAGACTAGGGATGGAACAAGATGGTCGACTAGTTTAGTCTTGAGTTACTTAAAGTTTTGTCATGCACCTCAGAAAGTCTAAAGAAGTTCATAGTGACCGTGTAGCATGTTTGATTTCCCTTAAGTCTTTGTAAACCTATTGTAAAAGGGTAGAATGACATGAATAATATTGTTTTAGTTACTAAAATATTTACAAGAGTTTAATATATTTCCATTTTTGGTCTTAGCTCACTTGGCAGTGTTTTCTCTTTTAGAACCCATCCAACCTGAATATTATTTTATAGTAATATAAAACCAGTGTGCTTTGCGTTGCAGTGCACAATAATCCTTGTTTATGCTTTGGTGGGAGTGTGTGTGACATGAATTCATCAGTAGCTGGCCTTTGTCTGGTTTGTGGGTCTGTGATGTGGGTCGATGAGACAGTTGAAAGTTCACATAATGCATTACTGCACCGGAAAGACATTAAAATGCACATTACATTTGCTAAAATTGATTTATTTGGATGGCAGTATAAAATTTTAAGTGCACGGTGATTGTGTTTTCTCAGAAAATTGCAACAAGCCTAATATATAGCAGATATATTGGGCATCCCTAAATAATAAATAACCCACATTCATGATATTCGTTTAGCGTGCTGACACAGTGTGGTAATAAAGGCGACGTGTTTTATGTGTTTACATTGAGGCCCTGGTTCAGTGCACTTACCTCTGCTCCCCCCATCAGCAGCGCTGACATGACGGCAGGCCTCCGGGGTCAGAGTTGAGAGGTCGGGTCAGACGATTTAGTCTCGGCAGTGAAAGAGAGAAACGATAGATGGAGGGGGAAGGGGGTTCGGTGAGGGAGGTGTGAAGGTCACAGTGCTGGAAAATGAGAGTTTAGATCTGATGTCAGGGTGAAAATAGCCAGAGTGGCCCAGCTGCCAGAGCAGTGTGTTTGCCTTGCCATTAACTCGCCCTCAGTTTATTTTCAGAGCCTTGGATTCAGCCACTTTGTCTGGGGTGACAGGGCCTCCAGACCCTATAACGTATAGCACGCTTTGATATATAGAGCATGAAACATAGAGCGAACAAAACTTACAGACTGTTTTGTCCTATAGGAGCATTGAAATGAAACATGGGAGTACATGTTTTGTATAAAGCATGTTACTTTTATTATCGCTTTCTGTGTTTGTGTGTGTGTGTGTATTTTAAGAAATTAACTATTCATGATCCATTACTTTGATCAAACATGACATTTACAATGTTACAAAAGATTTCTGTTTCTATAAATGCTGTTCTTTTGAACTTTGTATTCAAAAAATATTAAGAAAAATATGAAGCAGCATGACTGTTTTCAACATTGATAATAATAAGAAATGTTTCTATAGCAGAAAAACATCATATTAGATCATGTGACACTGAAGACTGGAGTAATGATGCTGAAAATTCAACTTTGCATCACATGAATAAATTACATTTTAAAATATACTGAAGTAGAAAACAGTTATTTTAAATGAATATTTTACAAAATTACAGTTTTTATTGTGTTTTTGATAAATAAATGCATTCAAAAAAAAAATCTTACCGACCTCAAATGTTTGGAACAAGCCCATCACATTTTCTCCAGAAATGTTATTTATTTATTTATGTTTTCTTTAATTTTATAATAGTTTTTTAAGTTTAAAACCTTTTCATATACTGTCAAATTCCTGTCAGATCATAAACATTCTTGCATTTGTGTTTGTTGGCACAAATGTGGTGCTAATTTCCATACAAGCTTTATTTTTGGGCGTTCGTCTAGTAAGGCGGATCAGAGATGTCTGGAGTGAAAAGCACTTAAGGAAGGTGAGTGTTAAGGCCATAAGACCACAGTGCTTAAGCCACCCGCCAATAAACGCCAGGAGACATAGAGAGATAAAACGAGGCTCGGGAGGCTGCGCCTGTAAAACGCTGCCCTGCTGAAACGTGATCCTGTAAAAAATATTTTCCCATCATTAAGCTGTCATCCACAAAACCCTGATGCACAGCCCGGCCAGGCACTACAAGTGAGCGTGTATTTGTGTGTGTATGTCTGAGGAGACATTAGTTAGCAGTCGGGACACTGTGTTTATTTGAATTCTGTCCCGTGGTAATGTGTCGAGTGAGGTGAAACGACTCGCCCAACTTTGTGTGTTTAAACTGCAGGTTTGTGTAAATATCTGAATTTTGAATGCGGTTTGATGCTCTCCTGAGGACCGCTGTGTGGTACTCTGTATGCATGCCATAGTTTAGTATGTAAGGAGAGGGAGGGATCTTTATTTACACACGTCTGTCAGAGAGCACCTCTCCTCTGCTCATTTACAAAGCCCTGTCCGACCGCTGTTTGTGCGAGAGTGTGTTTACACGTGTCATTCAGCGACGTCTGCCCTGATGTCAAGCTCGAACAGGGCGGTCTTGCCATCTGTGTGGCGTTTGTGAACGCCAGAGAAAGTGGCGATGAAGCAGAGATAGTGACCAGAGGGTCAGTTTGAGGAAAAATAAAAGGGTTTTCTTTGTGTAGACACAAACTGGCTGTTTAACTGACCTATAGGGCAGCATCGGGTCTTAGTCCAGGTCAGCCTGCCCTTTTTTTTTTTTTTAGTTCTAGCTAGATCTTACAACCTAAATCAATAGAGTGCTGCAGGGATGGCGTATTTTTGTAGTCCAACCCAAAATTTTGCATCACCCTGGTTCCCTGACAAAAATCCAATAGGATTTTTCCATTGGCATTTGGATTATTGCAGAAAATAATTCTGTGACCAACTAACTTTTGTGATTCCTACAAATTTTGTTAATCAAGATAATCTTGAAGCTACGGTTACATGATTTCAGTGGCACCATCAATAAGCTTCCAATAACTCTTTGATGTTTATTTAAAATCTACAAGTTGTAAAGTTTGAGTTACAATAGTTTGCAAGAGCATGAGGCTGTAAAAAGCTCTACACTTTAAAAAATAGGCGCCAAAATAAGTACCAAAATGGGGTTTTGGCTGCAGTGCCATTTTGGGTTCCACAAAGAATCTTTCAGTGAATGATTCTTAAATGAGTCATTTTTATAATCTGAAGAACCTTATTCCACTACAAAGAACATTTTGGTCCAATGCAAATGTCCCATGGATGTTAAAGGTTCTTCATAGAACCATAGATGCCAGTAAGAAACCTTCATTTTTAAGACTGTAGTGAGTTGAGGAGTTTTCCTGTTTGTTGTGATGTTCAATGTCCCTGACAACCTCTGTAATCCCATTTAGCCAGTTGTAAAAAAGCTTAAAAATCACAAGTAGGGTGTTACTGATGTATTTTAGGTCTTGGAATAAAATGTGAAAATATCTTGAGCTTGTGTTTACCACAGACCTTTCAGACATTTAATCAAAAACGCATTCAAAAAACCCATTGATTTCAAGGCGATGGAAACGGTGCAAAAATGCAAACTCGTTTCTGGGTTTTAGAACTAGTTTTTGCAGCACTGTACTCTTTAGTGGTAAATATTAGTGCTGTATGACTGAAACATTCCCTACACAAACACTTCCAGCTTGCTAAATTTTCCTGCATTATGTTCTGAAGTGTCTAAAACATGCAATTGTGCATTGCTTTCTCAATGCAAGAGGCACTAAACCATTGACATGTTTGTAACATATAACTCAGTAATAAGGCATGGTTTAATTGCACAGACATCTCTATCTTTTGGCTGTGATGCATAACCACAGGCTTGTGTTTGCATACTTGCGTAGAGCGCGTTTCTGGCTACAGCGTTCGACACCTGATCTGAATTCCGCCTCTTTAGCACTTTGTGCCTGTATTTCATCTGGACTCGTCAGCTGTGTGTACAACATGGCAACTGTGTTTGCTCTTTGTGTGTGTCTCAAAGCCAAGATAAGATAGCAGTGGGTGAAAGCAAGTGTGCACTTGTGTCTGTCAGAGCACAGACCTGTCCTTGTTCCTGTGTGTGTTTGCCGTTATGTCAGAAGGGATAGGCCAGGCATTGTTTGGGACTGTATGGAGCAGGAGGGAATGTGGACAGCATGGTAAATGTTTAGACAGGTTGCAGTTGGAATTCATGACTGCAGTGCACACAATTATATGTTTTACTATGTGTACCACTGCTACTATTGCTCATACTCAGGGTTAGAGGTTTGTTCAGACACCCTAGCATGTGAGACTTTGGTGTTAGACCATGCAAAAGTTTTCTTCAGAAAGTCTAAATATCTAGTTTCTCTCATTGAGTCTTTTTAGCCTGTAGGTGCCTATGAGTATTTCTAAAAAAAAAAAAAAAAAATGAAATGGACCTCTACAGAGGAAATAGGCCCCAGATGTGCATGAAATCATAGTGAATGGTGAAAAGCTGACATCCCGCCCTTATTTAGACCCCCTCGGCTCGCAGTGGGAGAGTTTGGGTTCCCTTTGTGGCCTACGATGGCCTTTAGGACCCAGTTTGTGGTTCTGATCTGGAATTGAGGGTTCAGCTGCATCTTGTAATTGACAGTGACAAATTCCACAGATTTCGAAAAGAACAGCTAATTGTTCTGTAATTAAAAAAAATTGCAAGTAAGTCCATGACCTCAATAATGAATCCTTAAATTTTTGGTTTGACTAGAATTCAAACTTTGAGATAATAACATTAACTTTTCTTTTTTTTTTGGTATAGAAAGTTATTAGATTACAGCTGTATAAAAGTAGTTAGAGTAGACTAACTTAACCATTTTTTCATTGTTTTTTGTCGGTCATAGTTGATATTAATGTAAAGATTGCTCTCCCAGATCAGCTTGTGTAGACGTCTTCACTCCCCGCAGCGAGAGTTGAGGTGTTGTCTTTCACAGGGATTCCTAGCCAGCAGTGAAGTCGAGGATTTATGCCCCTGATTAATTGCTTTTCTAATAAATCTCAGGTATGGACCCTGCGGGGCACCCCAGCCGGAGGGGTGGAGGTTTTTAGTGCAAGTGAAAATGAAGAAAAGGTATTTTTTTTTTCTTCAGTAATTTACCTCCTTCTCACATAAAACACGAGTCAGACATTACATTACGATTAGTGTTTTCAGTTTATGTAATATCTTTTGAGCAACCTGTACAGTAGATTAACCTTAGAATAAAAAATATGGACTACACAAATAGTCAACAATTATTTTATTAATTTATTTTATTAGTTTGGTGGCCATGTTTAAAATCCATACTTTTTGTTTTAGGGTTGGTTTGAGTGTCTTTTTTTCTTTTCTTTTTTTTTAAAAAAAAACGTATTTTAAAGAAATTATTTTTGTTTGTTTGGAGCTTTAATATTAATTCTGTTGAATACAAGCTAGACTTTCAAAATATGACAGACATTCCTTTACTAGTTGAACATTATACTTTTGTATGCATTTTAGGTTATTTTAATTCTTTCTTAAATTTAAATGATCAATTCTGCATCCTTTTTGCTTCCTCAGTTCAAATTCAAATCAAAATTTGGGGTTACATTTTAGTTTGGGGACCAAGTCGCACTAACTAACTGCTAACTACAACTTTTGCCTCAATAAACTCCTAAATCTAAATCTGCTTATTAATAGATAATGAGGTAGTTATTAAGTTTTATTTATGGGCGAGGATTAAGGGATCTAAAATATGGTCATGGAGAATAAGGCATTAAAATGTGCTTTATAAGTACTAATAAACAATATTTTAGAAATATGCATGCTAATAAGCAACTAGTTAATAGTGAGAATTGGTCCCTAAACTAAATTGGAATATTATAATAGCATCTCTTGAGCAATTAGACCTGCACAGTAAATTAAACAAGGGGTGCACAAGTATAGGCGTTTTGGGCAATAGTACAGTGGTAATTATTTTTTTATGTTATGAGTGATTACAGACAGGTAGTCCCATCAAAACATTATAATATAGAGTAAAAATGGATAAATGACTTTTAATGTGGGAAAACACTGTGATCTGTTTCTAATTTAAACCTAATTGGACCAATGCAGAGAATTAGAAATACTGAAATTAGAGTCATGCACATATAAATTGTGCATTGCTAAATTAAACCAAAACATACCTGCATGTCCATGTTTCTTCTTCAGCCTGATTGGTTTTTATCTAATCCAGTCGTCCATGACGTTGTATCTGTCATTGCCACATCCATGTGTGTGTTTTTGAAGCTTTCTGATTTTATCTTTGATTTATTATTGTGTATTTTCTTTAAACCGCTATTCATGCGATATGACGAAAGGTGCTTCTCAAACACAGTTCTTATTTTCTTTTCTTTATCCTCTATATTCCTCACTATGGTGATGTCAATGAGCCTTAGCGAGTGCGGGCCGTCTGTCAACATTACCTTCATTGTCATGTGAAAGCAGGTTGGCAGGAGGACTTGAAGACGGATGGCACTGTGTTCGTCGTGCCATTCTTTTAAACAAACGCAGGGGAGTGAGAACTGCAGATAGAAACACAAGGATTAAACTGGTTTCAATTTGTCCTTTCAGCCGTCATAGCTCACTTCAATTTTTTCCCCCCTCTGCGCTTATGAACTGATGTTGGATCAGAGTTCGTACCCTCAGACTCTTAACCACATCCTGCCTCAGCTGAAGACAAAAGTGGCTTTAGATCAGCTGGAAAGAGTGGGACAGAGAGCATGTCGTTTCTTGCTACTTTTTTCCCCCCTTACCTGGCCTTCAGCCTGTGCTATCACATCGTCCTCTGATAGCACTGTGCTGAGCTAGCGGAACTGATGGATTTATGGATGCGAAGGGAAAAAAATAGGCTCCACTTGGTTAGTTTTTGCTCGTTTGGCTTTTTTTGTTGTTTTTTAGTCTTCAGCATCCCATGATACGCTCTGCTATCATTTTAGATACAGGCGTCAGCTAGATCAGGTTACCAGGAGATAGCAGGAATGGATTTACAATAGATTTGGAAACCCAATGATTTTCTCAACGTTTCTGTTATTGGTTTATGGAACATCTGCATTGTTCCACAGATGTGGACAGAATACCTTAATAAAATATGCAGTAAAAGCATCAGAGGTGTTGTCGTGATGATGAGCGCTTTTTATTTTCTCTCAGCTGTGCATGTGAATCAGCGCTCAAAGCCAGATTCAATATTTCCCATCTGTTTAAATGTATATGCTGGAGTACAGATGTGGTGCTCATGACACACCTCACAGAAAAACTGAATCCAACATATGGGTTTTAAGGAATAGTTCACCCCAAAATGAAAATTGGCATTTATTTGCTGTCAGTCCAAAACTGTAAGATTTTTTTTTTCTTTTTTTCTTCTCGTTCAAAAGTTTGAGGTTTTGAAGCAAGTAATAGTTTTATTCAGCAAGAACTCATTAAAGTAATCAAAAGTGAAAGTAAAGACATTTACAGTATAATGTTACAAAAGATTTCTGTTTCAAATGAGCACTGCTTTCTATTCATCAAGGAATCCAGATTTTTTTGGGGTTTTTTTATTTGAAATGTTTCTTGAACAGCAAATCAACATATTAGAATGATTTCTGAAGATCATGTGACACTGAAGACTGGAGTAATGATGCTGAATTGTTTTTTAAATATATTCAAATAGAAAACACTTATTTTTAAATAATATTTCACAACATTAGTGTTTTTACTGTATTTATGATCAAATAAATGTAATCTTGGTGAGCAGAAGAGACATCTTTCAAAAGCATTCAAAAATCTTACCAACTCCAAACTATTGAACAGTAGTGTTGTATAGTCTGTATAATTAAGCTTAAAAAATAAGCACCATAAAAGCATCATAAACGCACTGTGCACTGACATCCACCCTAGTTCCCATTGGCATGTTGATGAGTCGTGAATTATTTTTACATTGCTGAAGTTTTATTGCTCCAGTTCTCATTCATTGCAATTACAATGAAAAGAGTGACAGAATCTCATGGCTAAATCTCTACATGTATGAACTATTCCTTTAATAGAAATCTCAAAGAAAGTTGCTAGACACAATAAATGCAAACTTGCAGAACCATTAAGGAACTAGAACTTGAAATCTGTCACAAAAACATTTAATTTCTGAAAAATCCCATCCCTGAGTTGAAAATCGAAGGGATATTTAAACCTTTATGTGAAACGGGGATCTTTAGATCAAGCACTTGCGTGCAAACACTGAATCTGATTTGGGGACAGGCTATGAGGAGAGAAGGCGGTGAGCTCAGCCTCGAGACGTGTGGCCAACAGAGCCGTCAGGGAAGTGGAACAGACGCAGAGATAATGACCAGCCAGACTCCATCTCTCTCTCTCTCTCGTCTTAACTCTTTGACAACCTTTATCCAAGTGTCTTCTGCATGAACTGTTCTGACTCCCCCGAGATCACAGGCTTCTGTAAGTATGTGCTAACTACAGTGTTTCCTGCACTGCGTTTCTACGGCAAAAGAAATATTTTTCCAGAAATGTGAGCTTGCAGTCTGAATTATGATGAGGCCATCACATGTATCGTGAAACAAAGCCAAGACACGACTTTCTATTGCATGTTACGTGTCTCTATTGTCTTTACTAGCTGCACTCAAAAACAAACATTCGGTGTGAGCAGTGTAGCCTGATTCATGGACTACAGTGTCTGTTAATGAATAAGTCAAAAAGAAACCAAGATATGTTCATGTAGAGTTGCATTAAAAATACACATTTGAACAGAGATTAAGGAAATGTTAAAATGTTTTATCTGTTGTTGTTGTTTCCTAAATTAAATTAAGGAACTGGAATGATTCAGTCATACCAGCATCTGTATGCTAACAAACTTTGGCCACCCAGCAGAAAATAAGTGATCTTTTTCTGCTCTTACTATTCTGTTAGTACAGTTGTCAAAAGTGTCCGAGAATCATTTTTCCCCATCGTATTCCCAGAAAAGGTTTGTTTCTCAGTGGCTCAGACCTGTTGGAACAGGCAGCGAGTCCCTCATTGATGGCAGCAAGCGTGTCCAGAGGGCAGTTACTGACATCAGCCCCCTTATTGCACACTTCTTTACCCCACCCTCTGCATCTGCATTCCCTTGCAGTTGGGCATTTGTAGTTCATTTACAACTGTTTTCATTTGCAGATTTTATTACAGATTAAAGAAATTATTCCTTCATCTGAATCCATCGTATTTTAGGTCTTAGAACAGTTCACCAGCAATGACCAATAGCTATATAACCAATGACTCTTTTACTGTTAACTATAACAATTTTTACCTGTAATAATATAATATCTTCAATTAAGTCTGCTAAGGAAATACAGCTTTTAATTTTTTTTTATTTTATTATATATATATATATATATATATATATATATATATATATATATAAGATAATAAAAGATGTTAATAAGATGTTTTTTCATTTATTTAGTTTCATTTTTTTATTTTATTTTTTATCTTTCTTTCATTCTTTCTTTGCTGCTTTCTTTGCTTTTTTTTAATTGGCTGATGATCAAGAACAAAAATTCAACACGTTTTGGACTGTTTCTCTTGTTTTTAGTTTGGCTTGTTGAATTTATCATCTGTTTGTTCTGGTTACTTCCTGGTTTCCCCAATAATGGAAGTTGCATCTTTGCAAAATCTCTTTACAGGCTCTTGCATGTACCAGCAGCCAAGATTCCTTTCCAGAGCATGATCGCGAGCTGCACATTTAAGGGCTGTGGAGTGTGACATTTAACTTAAGCATATCCGAATGTCTGCAGCACATCCTACACTTTAAAGGGGTCGTATTCTGCACTTTTGTAGCATTTTATTCCTTTCCCCTGAAGTCCATTGTAATGTTAATCAAGGTTTCTTGTACCAGAACAGTTGTGATTTAGCATTGCATGACCATTATCCACCCCCTCTTTGACCCTTACAACACTTAGACTGTTTTTGCTACTGTACCTTTAAGAATTTTCTATAAAACGGCTTTACGATTGACTAACCTCCACATCCCTGCACAGCTCTCTCTTTTATTTCAAAACTAGTGGTGTCAAAATTAGCATATTAATGCAGGCGATGAATTTTTCCAGTTTAACAGCGTTAAAAATATTTAACGCAGTTAACGCAGGGGCGGAGCTAGGGTTGGCCACCCCACTGACAACTGCTTCTTCGGTCTCTTTTTTTCTTGACAAGAATTGCATTTATTTAGATGCAGAACGTCTTCACGACCACATTAAACAGGAGACTTTTCAGATGCACCCTCCAAATGAGCGCGGAAAACGGTACAGCTTCGATGCAGCTTCAGTAGAACATCAGTGAACTGCGGTCAGATGAGATGTTGTCAGGCCATGTGTCAGTAAAAACTCATTTTCCTGTCCTGTCAGCCATTATACTGTGCTTGTACCGCATGCTGTGCAATTGCACGCACAAATGCAGCAGCGCACACTTTGAGAAAATTCAATGCATGTCAGATCTGCATCGCATTCAGCAGCGGCAGCTCTTAAAGTAATAGCAGCCAAATAACCTAATTACCCAGCTGCTATGATGTCTGTTAATCAAAGAACAAAAGAAAAAAGAAGTCAATAACTTTTGTAGCTTTAAGGATTCATCTATATTTAATTTAGAATTTAGTATTTGATAACTTCATTCAATTTCTGTATATTTCCTACTTGCTGAATGGCACAGGTAAATATGACATTTATTATAATGGGTTTATATGAGCATTGTTTTAAGTTCACTTAAGTTAGAAATTGTTTTTTTTTTTTTTTTTTTTTTTTTTTTGTCTAAGTCTAATAAATGTTAAAATTGATAGCTCTCAATTATATTGTAATGTTGAATGGCTATAGCCAATGGTTAAATATTGGGGGGGAAAAAACTATTTTCTAGAGACATCAGTAGTATTGGTATCAGTGATACTCGCCTTCAGTCATAAAAAAAGATGCCATTAAACAAATATTAAAAATATACTGTCTTTATGTTGTTTCTACATTAATTTGAAAATTGAATGTAAAATGATTGAAATATAAAAGTATATTTAGGTGGGATTAATCGCGATTAATTTCAGAAAAAATGTGCAATTAATTAGTTAATTTTTTTTAAATCGATTTCCAGCACAGTTCAAAACAGGAAAAAAAAAGTTTTTCATTTTGTACTCATGTAAAATTACTTTTTTGTGTGTGCGTGTGTGGACACACAGGACACACAGTTTCCACTGCAGGATAATGACAGACAAATCCTGTCAGTAATGGTGGGACTTAAAGGTCCCATATTGTACACCTTTTTGGAGTTTTATTTTAGGGTTTGATGTCCTTAAGAATATATAATTGCGGTATAAGTACCAAAAATCATCTCAATATATTTTTACAGCTCTTCTCTCAGGAGCTCTGCTAAAAGCAGGTAGATTTTGGCCTGTCTAATTAATATTCATGAGCCTATCTTCTGATTGGCCTGTTGTTTTCTGAGTGACGCACGGCTAGGCCAACCACAGGTAACTAGGGTCATGTAGGGCCGACGTCACAATTACGCCACAGCGCTAGCTGGAAGCAAAACAGGACTGGAGGCGGCCCATTCAAACCAGCGCAGTTTCAACTACATAAGGAGCTTAAAATATCATCTTATTGTGATGTTGTGTTAAATGCAATAAAACGAGCGGACTGGACAGAAACGATCGTCAAAAATGCTCGCGTTTGCAGCGCACACTTCTTATCAGAAAAGGTTCAATAAAGTATTGTCTTTTGTTGTTATGGGTGTGTCTGAAGATTTCTTGCATTTCACGACTGTCGTGTATGAAATAATAGGTGCTTTCGACTTCATGCGGCGCCGCAAAAATCGGCTGCCGCCTGACAAAAGCAATGCATTCTGGTTAGAACATTTGTCCGACTTTGATCGGCGCTGCAGCCGCCTTACGATCACATGTGCCATCAAACTACCGCGAGAGCAAAACGAGAGCAGCCGCCGAGGTCAGGCGCTGCAGTTGCTCAAAATCGGCTGCGAGAGCCTTGATGACGACACACTTTATTCTCATTGGTTAGATTCTGTGATGATGAAGCACGAGGTGTGTTGCGTGTTTATTCTATCAATTCAATTCCAATAATGCTCACAAATCTGTTTTTATAACAGTAAAAGGTTTTTTAGTGTAGTTGCACTGTGATATTGAGTCATTTTTATCAAAAACTGATAAAATCATATATATGCCCACTTTGTTGGTATTTAAGTAATATATGTTTATGATTTGATTTATTGACTTTTCAGCTTTGTTACAAGTACCCCAAAGACATTCTAATGTCATTAGGGGACACTGAATTATTTTGCTGTTACAATAAAATGTCAATACCAATTTACTTCATATTAAAATACAAAAATAAAAAAAAGAAAGAAATGTTGAACTTGTTGAACTGTATTCATGAACAGATGGCGCTGTATTAAGCAGTATATAAAACGTGTTTCTGTTGCTCATAAAAACGTTTTGTATTTGACAAATATTGCATTTAATTAACTTTATCTGTGATAAGAGCATACAAACACCATGCGACCGTCACTACCGGGAGCAGAAAGTGTCCGACTTGACGTCTCCGCTTTTAATTCTGCCCCGACTGCAAGCGGCTACTCTCGCCAGCCGGTGGCAGGCTAGTGTAGTGCATCTCGAACGCACCTAATGTCTGTGTGCATGTGTGTAAAACAACAAACTGACGATTTATATATAGTCATTTGTAATTGTATATACATTGTTGTGATTAATTGTGGCTGGAATAATAATGTAGTTGTAAAAATAGTTGCCGGCTGAAATTGAAATGTATTTATACCTTCATCATGACTAGATAGACACGGTGAGTTTGTCTTTACTATAAACGTTAGATGTGATCCACCTCATAGTAACACTCCTGTCAGATTGTCCATCCTTTGAGTGAGAGTGTAACGTTACAGGTTGGCCGATCTGGTTTCGTCTGTTTAAGTTAACCTTTTTGACATGTTTCCATGTTGTTGTTGCTCAGCAATGGCATGGACGTGATGCTGTCTGTGGGTTTGGCAAAAGGATGATGGCGGTGCTCGGGATGGTGACTGAAGGCGGTGACTGAGTAGTTCGGACGTCACATTTTATGGAAGTCGCAACGGCTCGTGAAAAGGCACCGCTACTTTATGCAGGCTGTGTGCATTTTACTGTGGATTGACTGTTTTGAAACTTAAATGGTAGTTACATAGCCCCTAGACCTCTGTTATCATGAAAAAAGCCAGGAAATTTCAATTTTGACAATATGGGACAAGGCTGCTTCTCGTTTGACCAAATACTGAACTAAACCCACATAATCTGTCCGGGCTTTAGCATGCGGGTTTGTGTCCGTACGTGCAGCGTGACACTGAACTTTTGCCTCCGCCAGAAGCGGCTCAACTGCGTTTGAAGCGATGCGGAAATCTGCGCTGAGGCGTTTGCTTGTTTACACTGCGGTCACAATGGTGCGTGTGTATTTGTTTGGATCTGTATGACTATCAGCAGCCCCCTAAAAGACACGCAACTCAAGGCCCAGGAGGCCATCTGCTTTCCCCTCTTTTTTTCTCCTGGTTTATAGCAAATATGTGGCATTTGACATACCAGTGCACTGACCAAGCGCTTTCTCTTTGTGTTTTTGCATTCGTAGGGTCAGTACCGGCCTTCAGACCTCCTGTGCCCTGAAACATACACTTGGGTGCCCATTGAGAGATGCATTCCCCGCCTTGACATCTCAGCCTACTCTCGTCTCAATGAGAATGCCCAAGCAGGTGAGCCTTCAGTGGGATTGTAAAACCCATAACAAAACAAATCTACTGTCATGGTGTCTCATCTCATAAAAAATCTCTAGGACACTTTTTGCCCCCAGATAATTTGCATAAATTAAAGTGTTTTTTTATTTTTTCAATTTTACAAAAATAATTCAAGAAATATTTATTTATTTACTTTTGCTGTTTTTACCTTTTTAATGACAGTTAAGCACTTTTTCGATTAACATAATTTATTTACACTGATTTTATTAAAAACTGCATATAGGCAGTCCAATAAATACCAGCATGTATTTTATATTTATTTAAATGAATATTTTTAATACGAGAATGAGGTTTTTTTTTATAATAAATTGTAAAATGTATTATTATTATTATTATTATTATTATTATAAAAATAATAAGTTTTAATTGTTATCAGGGCTTAAAGTTCTCCGGCACTGTGCTGGATCTCCGGCGTGCAGCGTTTGGCTGCGGAAAAAAAAAATGTAATCCTACATTTAAAAAAAAAAAAAAAAAAATTGTTGATATCACTTTAGAGTCCATGAGTTCGCCTACCAGTGGTATGAGAGGAGCACATCTTTCACTCTCAACCAAACTAATATTACTAGCCAATCAGAATGCTGAGTCGCTGCCCTGATGAATGGAGAAGCATGACAAAAAGCTGCGAGGCGCAATGGTCAAAGATGTCCATCTAGCACATATTTACATAGAAAAACTAATTAAAAAGCATCGGAGATTTGTAAACAGCTCGGAGTAATCATGTCATCTCCATAAGAACAATATGATTGCCAGAACAAATTTACCGGGATTTTTGAAAAGGTCCTGTTCACACACAATCTCTTAATGTTAATTTACCAGTAATTTACCAGTAAAGACTGTATGTGTGAAAGGGGCTAAACTCTTCCTCTGCATATGCTGTGAATTTGAATTGACTAACGTTCATCTGGGAAACAATGTTCATTATCTCACTAGACTTGCAACATAAAACATTTATAAACCTTTGCCAACATAGGAGAATACATCAACTTATTTCTAAATATGCCATTTACTGTACATCGCGATTTCAAAATAACAGTTTCTGAGTTTGCATGTGGCCAAATATTAAAATTTAATGGATTTAAACGTCGATTAATCACACGCTGTAAAGTGAAACATCACCAGGCCGTTGGCGCCCTCTGCAGGTATTTGTTATAATACATAATGTACTTATGTTCATATTATGTATAGGCATATTACATTATGTATTTTAACAGTGTTGTTCAATAAAACCATGTAATTACTTGGTTTTGATATTTTATTTGAGCCAATTATTACTGCCTCATCGTTAGTTTATATCTAAATAGTCATAAAGCCTGATTTTCACTTAGGACTGTTTGTGTTACTAAAAATATCAGATTACTCAATTGTCAAAATAATCAGTATTACTTGATTACCAAAATAATCATTAGTTACAGCCCTAGATTAGATTAAATGTTTCAAAATACAACTGAATTGTTTTACTTTTTGTGATTAAAAGACAAATATTTTGTCAATGAAAAATTCTTAAAAATAGTATTAAAATATTGTCTCGTTCTGGTGAACCAAGTTGTCTGTATTTTGTCTCATCTCATGAGCTAAGTGTATTGTCACACCCCTAGTGTCAATAAGCGGTGATATAGCTCATGATTTTCCAAGTGTATGATATAACTTTCATTCTTCAGGTCAACCATATATTCATGAAAAAAAAAATTTGTTTGAATAAGGAAAGCAATAACTTTGCCATAGTATCCTTTCAAATGTTAAAGTTGCCACAGCCATTGTATGCTTTGCATGTGCTGCCCCATCCCCCCGCCCCGCCCCTGGAAAAAAGTTCAGGCTCAGGATTTTTTTTGCTTTAACCCCTGTGTTATATATTATTAATAATAATTGTTGTTTTAGTAATAATAATATTGTATTATTATTATTATTATTATTATTATTATTATTATTATTATTATTATTATTATTATAACAACAATAATATTATTTTATTATTTTTAAATATATAATTTAGTCATTTTATATCCTATTTTAAGTCTAAAATAGGTTTTATTTTCTATTAGCAATATATAATTTCTTATGTTTTTTCCTTGATTTTTGGAATGAAATTTCACCCAACCTTAATATAATAATAATAATAATAATAATAATAATAATAATAATAATAAAATTACAAACAAAAAAAACGTTTAATATTAAAACAAATATTTTAGCAATTATAAATAAATTTAAATGTTTTCATTTAATTAATAATATATTTTACTATTTTTTTAATGTAGAATTTTGATCATTTTCATGTCCTATTTTCAGCTATTTAGGCTTCATTTTCTATAAGCAACATATAATTCCTTTTTGTTTCTGTTTTTTGGGATGAAATTTCTCCCTGATAAATTTGACACATCGTGAGATTCATCCACTACGTCACCTTTTCTATTGCACATGTCCAAAAAGATCCTGTAGCTGAACCTGTAAATACTCAAAGACATTGGCAGCTCTTCCCTTTTCCAGAGCCAATCTGACAGGACCTCCCGACAGAGTTGAAGGTTCAGCCAACCTTCCCCTAACACAGCTGACTGGGCTTATCAAATGCAGTCTGTTTAATGTCAAAATTGCTGCAGGAAATTGTACTCCGGGTCAAAACAAGTGAAATCTGATTGAGATCCATCACCGCAAGTGGGTTTTGGGAACCACTCCATTTGACCACATCATAACACTTTACTATCAGACTTAATAATAAGTTTGACACTTTGGTGAAGTCGGTAGGGGCCAACTGTAAAATCAAAATGCAACAGCATTTCCCATGACTATAATTACACAGTTTATGTCATTTGTGTCAGCTTAAAAACGGTAGCCATTTGGCAAACTTGCTCCTTGGATGCCATTTTGCTGGAGCTCAATTTGTAAAGCGTCAACTGTGTTTATAGATCTGAGTTCTGTGAACAAAAGGAGGGGTGCGTTGGTCCTGCGAAACGTGTGTTGAAATAACAGGACTGGATCCAGGCATGGAGAGCGTCCAGGATTCTGGAGCAGCAGTCAGGCGGGGTCAGTGCTGTGGTCATGGCCCAGAACTGTGGGCTTGATGTCGATGGTAATAATAGTAATAATATCAGTACCGACAAGCAGACGCCATGCCTGGGCCAAAGAGGGAGGGAGAGGCGCTGATGAATAAAAAAACGCTTATGCTCTTCTTCTTTTTCTCTGATTTTTCATTTTTGTACACTATAGCAGTCAAAAGTTTGGACACACCTTCTTAGTGTTTATTATTACTGTTTTTCACATTTTAGAATTATAGTAAAGTCATGGAAGCTATGAAATAACACGAATGGAAGTATGGGATTATGTAGAGACCAAAAATAATACTTCATATTTGAACTACACATTGGCATTTCATCAGCCAACTTCATGAAAATGCATCCATGTGTGCTGGACATTTGTTGATGGTGTTTCTTTCATTATCTGCTCCAACTCCAACATCCATTTAAAATATAGATTTACATGAAAATTCATGAACAGCAATGATTTGTAAACTACCAAAGGTGATAAAACTATCATTTGTTTTAACACTGAATTACAGTATTTTTTTTAAAAAAGACAGCATACAGGCCAACAAATACCTCTCTCTCTCTCTTTCTCTCTCTCTCTCTCTCGCTCTCTCTCTCTCTCTCGCTCTCTCTCTCTCTCTCTATATATATATATATATATATATATATATATATATATATATATATATATATATATATATATATATATACATACATACATACATACATACATACATACATACATACATACATACATACATATACATATACATACAGGTGCATCTCAATAAATTAGAATGTCGTGGAAAAGTTCATTTCAGTAATTCAACTCAAATTGTGAAACTCGTTTATTAAATAAATTCAATGCACACAGACTGAAGTAGTTTAAGTCTTTGATTATTTTAATTGTGATGATTTTGGCTCACCGGTGCAGAGACAGAGCAACTTAATGCAGTTTCACGAAAGATTACAAAGGTATTTTTTACTTGACTAGTAAAAAGTTTAAGTAATAACTGACATATATAGCATGTTTAGTGCCTCATGATCAAGCCTATAAAACTCAGAAAAGATTTTCTCAGAATCTCGGAAACAGCTCACATCTCATTCACAAACCTCTCCACATTCCCCACCTGTGTTCATGTAACATGTTTGTTTGTGAAATATTTTGCCTAATTTGATTATTCAGCTATCAATAAAAGTGTAGCTTTTGCAGCACAACTAATTTGAGCATGTTTAAATCAGTTACACAAAATTTCTCAGATTTTCCCCAAATAAAATTTGTGTAAAAATACCATCTGGCTCTGCTTATGACAGACAGTGTTATTAAATTTAAACTGTAGCACAGAAAAGGCTCTGCTGGTGTGCTTCTATGCAGTGCTTATGTAATCTGAGAGGCTGACGGAGTCTCTGTTGTTTATATTACCCTGTTAAATCAGGATGTGCCACTCCAGCCCACAGCAGAGGTGTAGGGGTGTTTGTGCTGTCCTGACTTTAGATGTTGTCTCTGCATAAACATCTGTTTTTCACTATTTAAAAAGCAGGGTTTATAGAGTCATTTCTGTTATTCTGTCAACATTTTGAATTCATATTTGGTGCTGGGTGATACAGGCAGAGGATGAAGGGAGCATTGCTTTTAGGACGCCCCAGACACGTCCACCCCGGACAGACCACAATGCATTTATTTTTCCTGCTCATTGTGATCTTTATCCATCCATACCCTCATGTCTGTTTTATGTCAGGCGCCCCCTCTGAACATAATGTTAAAGGAGTAGTTGACCCAAAAACGAACAATCTCTCATTATTTACTCACCCTCATGTTGCTCCAAACTTGTATGCTGTTATTTCTCCTTTTGAGCTCAAGCACACAAAAAAAAATTACATATACACTGCCATTCAAAGGTTTATGGTAAATGTTTTTGAAAGAAGTCTCTTCTGCTCACTAAGGCTGCATTTATTTGATCAAAAATACAGTAAACTATGAAATATTGTGAATTATAATTACAATTTAAAATAACTGATCGCAACTTGAATATATTTTAAAATGTAATTTATTCCTGAGTCAAAGCTGAAATTTCAGCATCATTACTTCAGTCTTCAGTGTCATTTGATCTTTCAGAAATCATTCTAATATTCTGATTTGCTGCTCAAGAAATATTATTATCATTGCTTCATTTTTGTTGAAACCGTGATACATTTTTTAAAAATTCTAAATAGAAAGTTAAAAGAATAACATTTGTTTGAAATAGAAATATTTATACATTTAACAATGTAAAAGTCTTTACTGTCACTTTTGATCAACTTGCTAAATAAAAGTAATAATTTCTTTAAAAAAAAAAAAAAAACCTACTGACCTTAATCTTTTGAATGGTAGTATATATTTCCTATAAGACTAAAAGCTCCAAAAAGGGGAAAAATGGTTTTATTTTTCATAAATTCTTTTGTCAATTTTTTTTTATTTTTTTTATACAATATATGGGTTTTAAGAACATTAGCAACATAAATATTGACATTTACATTTCTGGGTGAACTTTTTCCTATAAGAAACAATAGCATTTTAATCTCCCCCATCTTATCATGGCATTTAGAACACTTTCCTTTTCATCAGGTTCATCTGTCTTCACATTTGACCCTGTCAGCCCTGTAAACACACTGGGGCAAGTGTAAGTGTGCCTGCACTTCTTTTGTGTGTAAATATTTAAGTTATAGCTGAGCGTTTGGATGGTAAATGGAGCGCTCGGGGAGCAGGGTTGAGGTAAGGGTCAAGAAGAGATTACACTCGCGGTTAGCCATTTTAACTGGTCTCTGAAGCCATTGATGAAGAGGGTGTCAAAACTCTATGATCCTCATGGAAGTGTCATGCAAGTGAGTGATACTGTTTCCATTTGGAGTAGCGTGTCAGCTGAATAAGGCATTACACAGTTTCCTAACCAGACACTATACAACAAGTGTCAGAAGTCAAGTAATATGTCCTTATTGAAAATGAAATGTTATGTGAAGCATCAACATTGCAGCCAATCAGGTCTTAAAAGCAGCAGACACCATATTTTATTTGAATCAAGCCTGTGTACATTCCATTCAGTAGGTTGTACTGTTTTCAGGACCTAAGTACCATCTGATTTTTATAGCACAGCATTTGAGTCAATTTAAATATGGCATCTAACATGACTAAGTTATGTAAAGCAGGATTTTGGACCAATCGGATTCACCGTGGGCGGGGCTCTAAAATTGAGCAACCAATAAAATATTGTATCACTTGTTGTAGTGTGTCTGGTTTGGAGAATATGAAGATTAACATAGACGAGAGAAAATTATCTTGCCTGGTTAGGACACGTGTTACGGCGTCTCTTTTTTCGAAGTCAAAACCGCAAAGGGTACGGATAGGAAATATTCTCAAGTCTATAAATTATCTCTTTTTTTTTTTGAGAATGATGCCAATAAGAATGACCTCATTGTAATCCTCATGGCTTCCCACACATTTCGTACTGGTTTGGATTGCAGCACTTGGGAGGCCCTTGGTCTTGTTTGACTTACCTCTGCGCTGACTGGCAACCAGACGTGGGCCTTCGTTTCCCCCAGTGTTTTTAAATCGTTCTTGTGGTGCCTCCAGTCCTACATGAGCTGTTGTTCTTGGCCAGACAGACCAACTATTTCAGGCCTGTTTCTCAGCAGAGCTCAAGGCCAGCGGTCTGACAGTTGGTTACAAGGTTGATGTTTGGATTCTGTGGAAGCCACATCGGAGCCGCATTAGGAACCTAATGTAGAAATGGCTGTTATAAACTCTGTGCCCTCTTTCAAAAGCTGAGAAGAATATGATACTTTTTATTATTATTAATCACTGAGGTCATTTTGAACTCTGAAATTGTCCTAAGGTTAAGATCATAGCTCATAGATCTTAAAGTGATGATTAACCCTAAAATAAAAATTGTTAATTTACTCACTCATGTCGTTCCAAACCTATTTTTTTCTGTTGAACGTAAAAGATGATGTTTGAAGAAATGCGTCAGTGTTTTTTGTCTATACAGTGGAAGTCATTGGGCTCCAAGGTTTGGTTTCCAGCGTTTTTCAAAATAAATTTTAATGTTCCGGAAAGAAAGACATACAGTCAAGTCATATTTACTTTCTTTTCTGGAAACAAGTTTGGAACGACATGAGAGTAATTAAATGATGACAGAATTTTCATTTTTGGGTGGAGTATCCCTTTAAATCTCATTTATGCATTTGCATTGTGACACGCCAGGTTTGATGTCATTGGCACCACAAATTGCTTCTAATATGTATCATAAATGATTTTAAACAACTTTTTTAATTTTAAAAGACTTTAAAGCTTGATTTATTTTTAACTCTTTATCCCATTCGTTTTGAATGACTTTAAACGAATTTGCAATTTTTTAAGTTACTTTAATTTTTTTATTATCATCTACACAAAGCAGTGTGAATCTAACCCAAAAACACACAGTTTGCAGTTCAGACTAGTTGTTCTTGTTCTAGCTATGATATGTGATATAGTACTGGTGGTCTATCTGACATAATGTATTTGTCCTGATCTAACAAATCTTTCGTCCTCTGTGGTCCTCAACCAACACATGATTGATTGAATTTTGTGTGACTTCAGAGTTGAAACAAAAACTTTCTGTCAGGGGCCTCTGTGATTGGAGAAAACAGTACAGAGTCATGCCAGTGAATAATCAATCCAGAGGATGAAGCTCACTTTAATGAAGTGTCTGTAGAGTATGTTGACTCCCATACTGCTTGAACTCTTCAATCGTGGAGTTACTGCCTGATAAGGTAAATCTGGCTGTGAGTCTGCATTGTATTTGTTTGGATCTGTTTATCAAGAGCTTATGTGGAGTGGACCAGGCCGGTGACAGAGTATCATACTGACCTTGTGAGCGTTTGACCGACAGGATTCAGGTCATGTCAGAATAATTGTATTTACGTGATGAGTGCACATGAACGCCACAAAATTGTTGTGAAACTCTTGATTTTATTTGGGTTTTTTGGCTTTATTTACGCTGCTCTGATTTGTTTTTCAAATTTAATCTTTAGGACTGACAGTCTGGGCTGAATCTACAGCACCATGGCAAAAGAA
This sequence comes from Spinibarbus caldwelli, assembly GCA_039654775.1. Classification (NCBI taxonomy): domain Eukaryota; kingdom Metazoa; phylum Chordata; class Actinopteri; order Cypriniformes; family Cyprinidae; genus Spinibarbus; species Spinibarbus caldwelli. The sequence goes on from CM077243.1 coordinate 4,286,593, forward strand.
ACTATAATTCATCTGATTTGTGAGTTTGGAGTTTGAATTTAATGTGATGAGAAAAATAAACACAATTTTATTGTGTTGTATTCGTTGCCAACACACAAAGTTATCAGTTTGAATCAGTCTTAACAAATTACTTGCTGAATCTGTCAGAGCAGTTGCTGAATGAATGTTACTCGCTGGATGAATGGACATTTATATCAAAATGTGTAGTAAGGGTTACATTACTGGCCAAAAGATTTTTCAGTACATTTGAAAGGAATCTCTTGCTCACCATGGCTGCATTTATTTAATCACAGCTGTTATCATTGATAATAAAAATGTTTCTTGAGCAGCAATCAGCAAATTAGAATGATTTCTGAAGGATTTTGTGACACTGAAGACTGGAGTAATGGTGCTGAAAATTCAGCTTTGATCACAGGAATAAATTACATTTTAAAATATATTCAAACAGAAAACAGTTATGTTAAATTGCAATAACATTTCACAATATTATTGTTTTTTTTATAATTATTAAAAAATGGTGATAATTAGAGACTTCTTTTAAACAAATTCAACACTTAATCTTAATTATTCCAAACTTTTGACCATTAGATGTGTACATGTGCATAGAAAAGTTCTAATAAATAGTTTTAGTTTGTCGCAAATATGTGTTTCTGTAGTAAGCTTCTGTAGTTGCCTCTTCCTCCTCTTTGAGGAGCGTGCCGGGGTGTCAGAAACCTCTTTGGTCAGCCATCTCTCTCATTCCGGAGAAAGTCCAATTTATCACCTTTGACCTCAGGACAGATCTGGCCCTGAAGCAGCGTGTCGGTGAACCTCCGGCGCAGCTGATTGAGAAACCCTGATGCCGATTGACGGTAGTGTTAATTGAGTTAGAGGATGGATGAATGGAGTAAGAACGGGTCGGGGGAAGAAGTGTTTATATACAGAGCGGATGTTTGGATTGTCTGAATGAAAAGTGCCCAACTGTCATGACGGCTCTGTGCAGTGTTATTGTCGCGCTCAAATCTAATTGAGCAGCTAAAAGCTTTTATTCTGAACTGTTTATTGCTGTTTGATATCTCAACACTGTTTTCATTTTCTTTTACTCTCCTTAAATGAGTCAAGGTCTTTTGTATTTGCTGAATATGATGTATAATGACATCAAAATTGAAATCTGTTGGTTATATAATATATTCATTAGACTGTTTCAGATTTGTGATTCATTAAAAGAATCAGTCATAAAAGTCATTTGTTCACAAATCAGACTGCTCATATCATGCTGTTTACGTTTGCATGCAGCCTGTGAAAACAACAGAATAAGAATTTGCTGTTTATTGTCTCTACTGTTTTGCAATACCTAATCTCATGACATTTAATAATAACCAAAAATTCATAGTGTATAAAAGTTTTTTTTTTTTTTTTTTTTTTTTTTTGCTGTAGTCCCTTTAAAGGTAAATGATTTCATCCTACAGAGTACCTCTGAACTTTTTTCCTTTGTAAAATATGCCCATTTGAGTTGCATAATACCATGCTGAGCACATATTTTCCTGCATTTTAGATGCATTCACTTGGGTTGTCTCTTTAAAATGCTAATGTATTACGCAACCTGTTTACCCCAGAGGACCATGGTCCTCAGTTCTGTATTCAAGCTATCACATTTGTGCTGATTTAGAATTTTGGATTGACTTGAATTTTAAACTCAAAGCTTATTTAATTCCAGGAACTACTGTTTGCAAGCAAAAAAAAGTGCCAGTGAATGAATAAATGAAGATGTGCAGAATAAAAGTATAAAGTAAGATTTCGTTTCCCTCTAACAGGGTAAGTGCAGTACCTTACTGGGACAGAAACGAGCATTGAGCGCCTAAAGGGGTTTTCCAGGGAATGTTTTTTCTTCTTTTTGAGTGGAAATAATAAAGCTCTCTTTGGTTTGGGGGTGTACGTAAGGGCTTCATACGGTTATGAGAGAACGTCCAGAACTTGCTGTTCACAGATCTTGTCTGCTCTTCATTTATCATAATTTATTGAATGTAGTGTGATGGACTGCCAGCTACCACTCTTTTTCCTCTCTCCATTTTTTTCTCTCTCGCTCACTCTTTTGCTGTCTGTCTTACTCGCACTCTATTTATCCTGCTTTATCTGTCTGCGCACTGCTATCATATTACAGTCTGGAGTGGCTAGCATCTTTCTCCATTACAAACCACGATCAGGTCAAATCAAATGCAGAACATACAGATTTGTACGTTCTTCGGCATCAGATAACAAAACACACTTTTCAAGGCAAATGTTTCACAGATTGTAACGTTTGAAATCAAACAGTAGATGTACTGTTCAAAATGAAGACAGAATATTGTGACTCATTGTGGTGGTTGTTGTCTTTTGTTTGCAGGTGTCATTTGATTTTATATTCTGCATATAATGTGATGCAATTCAGACACTTTTTAGGCATTGCATAAGTGTTCAAATACTTTCTGTGACCACAGTGTGCCAAAAGTACAGAGTGCATCTAATCCATCTTGTTTTCTTTTTATTTTGTTTTCCCCCAACTTCTCCTTAAAAGATCATCTTAGCCCAGAGTGGATTTCCCTTCTAGTTCAGGCTGGTATATGCTGGTTAAATACTGTGGTTCTGGTGTGAAATGGAAGAACTTTAAAAGCACAACATATGCTGGTCTTTTCAACAGTGGTTGCTCTTTTTTGTATTAAAATGAGAGAACAGTGTTGGTACTGTAGCTTTGCTCAAGTTTTATATTTCATTTCTCCTTTCCACCCCCCAGTCTCCCCTTTTCTCATTCCCTCAATCTCCCTCCCACAAAATCCGAAGCCAAGTTTGAACAGTGTCTGTGTGGTGGATGAGTTTTACCGGTTATATTATAGGGAATCAGTGAAAATTAAATCCTACCCCCTATGTGTGAAATGATGAGGGCTAATTTACATTACCCAGCATCCCCATGAAATCTCTGTCAGCTGGCTTCCAGATGAGGCACTTCACAGAGTCGGAGCCATAAGCTGGTGTCAGATCTGTTAATAACAATCATAACTTTCACTAAAAAAAATTCCTTAGCAATATATTGTTTCTCATCTGTCACTCTTGGCCTGGGGTTTTGCATATCCCAGTGTTTATTTTCCCTCATGTTCCTCCAGCTCTATTTAAGGCTGGTGGCCTATAGTTTGTGTATTTCTGTCAGTTTGTGCAATATTATGGTATTTTCCCAGTACTTTATGCCAAAATTTAATTTAGCGCCACTTTTTGTCTACTCTGTTTTTGGTATTTGAGTATGTTGTATTTCAACGTATATTAGTATGTTCTTTAGCTTTGTTAACAGTGTTTCCTGCACAGGGTTGTGCACCATTCAGTTCTGAATTGAAAATGCCTTATAAATTCCAATTCAGTTCTTGAATTTGAATTGAGGTGGCAAACAAGATGCAGAATTGCATTTTGAATTTGAATTTAAGGAAGCAGAAATTGCAACATTTGAAATTGTGCTTTTTGATGTGAACTTGAACTGAAAAAAACAAAATTTTGAATGCTGGAATCGTGCTTCCTTAAATTGCAAATCCACATTTTGAATGTCAAAATTCTAAATTTATTTAAATTTCAAAAACATTCAAAATTTTTAGTGTCAACTTGACAAAGCCTTGTTTCATGGTGCCGTTGCTCAGTGCTACTATTTGAGTTGACGTTGTAATTCTTCATTTAGGGTTAGTCAGCCAGGCCTAGTGGTTTGTTCTCCCCTATTTTAACCTCCTGCTGCCTTGGAGGGCCATTTTCAGGCTCCCACAAATGACTGCTTCTTTTTTTCTTCTTCAGCAATTATTGTTTTAACAGCTCTTGGGGGAAGGTGTTGGCTTCTTGACTGAATATGCAATGTGTGTCTGAATTTTGGCTTGCTGGAGTGAAGTCCTATAAACAAATGGGAACCAACCAAGCTGTTCCTTCACTGAAGGAGTCATTGTTACACGTCTCTGGCGGTTCTGCTCTGAGACGCTGGTTTTGGAACGGTTTTGCTTCTATGTTTGTGAAGGTTGAGGTCAAGCTGTAGTAACCCTGACTAACCCGGTGTCGTTGCCTAAGGGTGGAGAGATCCTTTTTCATCATCATACCTGGCTAATTGGGAGTTAGAATCTGCACCTGACCCTTATTTGAACCTTTGAGTTCAGACCGCGCGCACTGATGTTTATCCCTCCACCCAGTGACTTCATGTTGTTTCAGTGAAGGATGTAAAATTGAAGTAGTTTTGTTAGTTGGAGGATTGCCTTCTTTGGCTTTTTTTTTTTTTTTTTTTTAGGCAAAATTGAAAATGTGCATTGTGCTTCCCTGCGCAAATGTCAAAGCTAAGGTGTTGTGGTTGCTTACCTGGGTGTTTATTCTGCCTTTGTAAGGTTTTAATTTGGCCAGATTCGAACTTTTATTCAGCAAGGATGCATTAAATTGAGCAAAAGTCACAGTAAAGACAATTATAATGTTTAAAATATTTCTTTTTCAAATAAATGCTCTTCCATTCATCAAAGAATCCTGAAAAAAAATTGTATCTCTGTTTTCACAAAAACTATTTTCAGTATTGATAATAAGTAATGTGTCTTGAAATCAGCTTATTAGAATGATTTCTGAAGGATCATGTGACACTAAAGACTACTGGCTGCTAAAAATTCAGCTTTGCATCACAGGAATAAATTGCATTTTAAATATATTAAAATAGAAACCAATTAAACCATTTTAAACAAAAAACATTTTAAATTGTAACAATCCACAATATTATAGTTCGTACTGTATTTTAATATACGTTTTTAATGTAATTGTAATTAATTTCTGTATTTTTCAAATAAATGCAGGCTTGGTAAGCATAAGAGACTACTTTACATGAAAAAAAGCAACAACTCCAAGCTTTTTAATGCCAGTGTATCCTTCAATCCCAGAATGCATTGTATAAGCTAAGCAGAAATCTATTTATAAAGCACACTTTAAAATGGCAGAAGAACTACTGCACAATAATATGAACACAAAATTAACAAGTCAAAGAAACATAGGGAAAAGTATCCGCCTATGTTGAGCATTTCAAATAATTAATTTAGAAGGTAGCTGCCTATGTACAGGAGCTAGTACACAGCAAGGCAGCTCGCTAGGAAGTTCAGAACAAAACCTTAGGCTTAGTCTGTAGTTAAGTGGTGACTTCATGGGAACAAATGGTCTTTAATTTTCAGTGATCCTGCCGCTCTTTATTTTTTCAGCGTTTTTCTAACTTTTCGGAAGTGAATTGAGAATGCATTTCAATGTCCAGTTTAGTTCCTGGATTTGAATTTGAATTGAGGTGGCAAACAAGATGCAAACTTGCAATTTGAATTTGATTGTAAGGAAGAATTCAAATTGCAACATTCAAAAATGTGCTTTTTCAGTTCAAATATTACTGTTATACACATTTCTTTGAATTTCAAAATTCAGAATTTTAGAATTTTAGTTTTTCAGGGTTTGTCTAAATTTTCTCCTCTCTGTGTCCTTCTGTAGGTGATGCTCGTGTGCTGAAGGAACTGAGCAGGGTGTTAGTGCTCCACAGGAGGACAGTGATGCCCTATGCAGCCTACGCCCGTAAGCGGAAGGGTTCGAACGATGAGAAGGAAGTGGAACAGTACGCAAGTCTGGTGGGCCAGACGTGTGCAGAGAGAATCCTGCTCTACAGAGCCTAGAGCCCCTTCATACCTTACAACCATCTGTCTCTCTTTCTCTCTATTTGTCTTTCAAAACATGTAAGAGTTTGTCTTCTTGTACACTTGCCTGTTTATTGTCTTCCTGATTGTTTATTTGTCTGCTTTTCATCTTTTATTTTGTCTTTTTCCTCTTCCAGAAGTCTTTTCCCCATCTGTGTGTACAGTTTTGTTCTTTTTTTGTACTGCTGTGCATTGCTTCACTCACCCAGTCTTTCGTAATCTCTTTGAACTCTACTTTTATATTTTCTGGCCAGCAGCGCTTTGTAACAATCACACTCGCACACATGCAGCACGCAGCCACGCACGTTATCTCATAGTGTATCCCAAAATATTACCCATTTACAACTCACCAATCACATCTTAACTAGCCGTGTAACAAGAAATGATGTGCGATAGGGCAAACCCTCATTCTGAATCTGGATATTCTGGATATTTCTAGACCGTTGTAACCCTGAAACGTTTGGCCTTTGGTGGAATAGATCACTGCTTTCCCAAAGTCCTGATATTTATGTTCTTCTAAAGTGACTAATACTATCCAAAGCAGGTGCTATGACACATTGTACGTCATACGATGAAGGACTTGTTGCTGGCTTTGCTGGAGGGTTGAATCGATCCATTTTCCTGTGGAACAGATTTTTCTTTTCTCACTTTGTCTTTCGGTCGAAGTAATAGTTTGAGTGCTTTTATTTTAATATTATTGTTTTGTTTCAAACAAAATAAAAAATAAAAAAAAACGATATAATCTGCTGGTGTGGTCTGAATTTGTTGCTGTTTGTGGGATTCAAAACACCAGGTTTTTTGTGCCTCTCCTCTTGTCCAGCTGTAGGTGACATTCTCTGGGCCGAACTCCATTCTTCATTCCTTCGCTCCATTCTTCGCTTCGCTCAGATCTAAAGAGTAACGCATGAATGCTGATGCAGACAGCTGACTCACTCGAGTCTGGCCGGGGACGGTGTGTTTTGTCGGCAGAACTGGCTCTGGTGAGAATGGGTGGGTGGCCTTGGTGTTGAACCAAGAGCGAGAGCCAGCTGTAGATCCAGAGAACATGCGAAATGAACAGCGAGACCTCTGCAGGAGTCACCTGACATCTGATGCAATTCATTATGTCTTTGGATGGCCACAAGAATAATGCTTAGTTGAGACTGTCTCCGCTTTTTCTGCCCGAGAACAGCCCACTTAAACAGGAATAGATTCTTTGACTGACATTTAAAGTGACCATCTACGGTTTTGTTTTGTTTTCAAAGGTGGGTTGAAGCAGTTGATGTCAATCCAAATGTACTGATAATTTCTGAGTTTTTGAAAGATGCCTCTTGTGCTCACCAAGGCTGCATTTATTTGATCGTAAATACAGTAAGAACAGTAATATTGTGAAATATTTTTACAATTTAAAATAACGGTTTTCTATTTGAACATACTGTAAAATGTAATTTATTCCTGTGATGCCAAGCTGAATTTTCAGCATTATTACTCCAGTCTTCAGTGTCGCATGATCCTTCAAAAATCATGCTAATAAGCTGATTTGCTGCTCAAAAAACATTTCTCATTATTATCAATGTTGGAAACAATAATGATGCTTCGTATTTTTGTGGAAACTGATTATGAACTGTGAAGTTCAAAAGAACAGCATTTATTTGAAACGGAAATCTTTTGTAACATTATAAATGTCTTCAGTATCTCTTATAATCGATTTCATGCATCCTTACTGAAGAAAAGCAGGTAGTATTGTTCTACAGCTCAGTGTTTTTGTTAATTTTCTCATGTCTGATGCAAAGTGTCTTTCAAAGATTTGATACCATTAACCTGGTGAACTTTGGTGAATCTAGTGATTAGTTCTTCAAATGTATTAGTTTGTTTCCAGGTTACTATCCTTTACACCCTGACTTCTGGAAGTCATAAGTCGAAAAATCCCTTGTCAGAGGAAGCAAGTTCCATTTTTATGTGCAGTGTGCATCAGATGTTTTGGGATCGTACTGTCTGTGGGTGTTTCATTTGAGACTGCACGTCTCTTATATTGTATCCTTTGTAACTTTTATCTTTCTCTCTTAGTCTCTCAGGCCTCTGTTGGCACTGCCACACTGTGTTAGCGTTTCTGTGCTGTGTTTGCTGAACTGTGCCAGCGGAGCTCTGGAGCCAGGACTGTAAAAACACCAGGCATCACTTTACCATTTTAGAAAATTTGGCCATGGTGTATTTAAGAGGGCTGTGAGCCACAAGCTATTTGTGTTGACAGACCAAATGATTTAGTTTGTCCTAAATCATTTAGTCCTGATTTAGTGTCCCCATCAGCACTGTGATATGCTCTTCATTGTCACATTAGCGTTATCATCTCATTAACTGATCACCATTTAAGTTTCAAATTCATAAATATAGCAGAAGTGTGCATTTTTTATGTTTATACCTTAAAATGCTTAAAGGAATAGTTTACCTAAAAATCAAAATTTGCTTAATTTTCTAACCCTCAGGCCATCCAAAATGTAGATGAGTTTTTTTCTTCATGGGAACAGATTTGGAGAAATGTAGCATTACATCACTGCAGTGAATGGGTGCCGTCAGAATGAGAGTCCAAACAGCTGATAAAAACATCACAATCTTGTCTGTATCAGGAGAGAAATCTGCACAGATCAAGCACTGTTTACAAGCAAAAACAGTTCTAAACAAATATGTGGGTGGATTTTGATGTGAGAGGACAACAGGAGATGGGCCTTTTCACTGGAGAAAGGATTATTATGGATTATGGACTCAAATTAAAATGCCTCAATGATAGATTTGTTTCTTACAAATACACAACTTTTGACTTTACACAAGATGTAAACTGATGGATTGGAGTGGTGTGGATTACTGTGATGTTTTTATCAGCTGTTTGGACTCTCGTTCTGACGGCACCCATTCACTGCAGAGGATCCATTGGTGAGCAAGTGATATAATGCTGCATTTCTCCAAATCTGTTGCCATGAAAAAACTCATATACATCTTGGATGGCCTGATTTAAATTTTTGTTTGAACTGTTCCTTTACGATTACTTCTAAAGGCTTAAATGTACTTATTTCATTTGCTCATTTTGAAGCCTTTTTAACCCCTGAGGATTGTGGAATACTGTAGATGCTGAAGAATAAATCTGCATTGCTATCAAAAACCACATGAAGTCATATGAGTAAAAAGGATCTCGTGCAGTTGGATTCATATGTGCCTTGATGCCCTCATTCCTCTGTATACTGCTTGCAAAGGTATCATTTTTCAGGTTTCGGAGCACATCCAAGATCATCTCCAACCGCTGTGACCCACGCTGAGGCTGCATTCTGCACAATCCGTTTTACCATCCTATTTAAGTCGAGGTAAATGCTCTGAAATTGTTTAAAGCATATTCAGACACATGAAATGTTGGTAAATCCCCTCTGTTTCCCTCACAGCGTGCAGTTTGATTTGAAGAAATGTACTTGGATTTCGTACCATCGAGTGGCGACCGCAGGACAGAAACACTGGTTGCTTTGTGGCGCTGGTGAAGATTTTTCTCTGCTCTGAGACGCTCTTCGTGTTTCATGAAATTAACCGCTGGGTTTCCGTATGGATAGGCCACATGAACCGATGGGAAGCAAGGAAAAGGAAAACGGTAAACATGGAATGAGATGTGAGGATGTAACGTAACCTCTGGTAATGATTCTGCCGTCATCCCACTCAAATACTGGCGTTGAGTACAATGACTCAGATTATTTAGAGGACTTCAGCGTGGTGAGGTTAGCTTTCTGTTATTGAACAGAACAGTCTTGATTTTTTTTTTTTTTTTTTTTAATAAGCAGCATTGTATGTTTTGTAGTTGAACAGTTTAAGGAGCTGTTTAGGAATGTACTGGTGATTTCATATTTTTATGAACTCTATTATGATGCTAATACCATGATATTCTTTGCATTTTTATTAAAATGAATGTGGCACTCAAACAGTACTATATACTGCTGTTTAAAGTCTTTCAGGTTTTTTAAAACAAATTTATACTTTGATTTAGTAAGGATGCATTAAATCAATTAAAAAGGACAGTACATACTTTTTTTCAGATAAATGCTGTTCTTTTGAACTTTCTGAAACAAACAAAAAAAATGTATCACCATTTGCACAAAAATATTAAGCAGCACAACTGTTTTCAACGTTGATAATAAGAAATGTTTTTTTTAGGATCAAAAGCAGAAAAAAATCAGAATGATTTCTGGAGGATCATGTGATATTGAAGCCTGGAGTAAAGATACTGAAAATTCAGCTTCGCATCACAGGAATAAATTACATTGTAAAATATATTCAAACAGGAAACAGTCATTTTAAATTGTAATAGTATTTAACAATATTACTGTTTTTACTATTTTTTGATTAAATAAATGCAGCCTTGGTAAGCATGAGAAACTTCTTTCTTTTGACCTCTAACTTTTGAACAGTAGTGTAATTTGTAAAGTACCGTCTGTCACTATGGTGCCACCACAGTATATTTTTGTTCGGGTCAAATCTAATCAAACCTCAGATCTGGACTTGTGTTGAATCATGGATTTGAAATATTTCAGCTGTTGGTGCATCAGAATAAACATGTGGCAAACAGGCACGTCTCCTGTAAACATTATCTCTCCTCTGGCCTCATTTATCTGTCCATTCAGAGAAGTTTGTTTTTCCGTCTCGACACGGGGGCTCTGTCTAAACACTCACAATGCCGACTAGTGTGTGTTTGTGATACGTACGTGCTCTTCATACATGTTTGTGCTGGCACGGACACAAGAAGGATGAAGACAGTAGGAGTGTTTTTTGTGTCCTGGCATTAGGGGTTAGCATTCTAATTTTGTAGTTTTATTATTGTCTCACTGTTGTTTTTTGTGCCTTTGACTTGTAAATAAAACACAGTGTTCTTTTGGATGCATTGTGTTTGGTTTGGCAGCTGGATGAATTGCGTTGCGCTATCAGATATTGTAAACGCTGGATGTTTATATCACTCAGTAATCACTGTGATGATCGTGTGGAAGTTTTACGTAAATCACCGCTCAAGTTTGATTTGTTGAAACCATACATGTGTTGTAGTTTCCTAACCTCTCTCTCTATTTGTGTTTTTCATGGTACCCGAATGGGCCCCAAGCGGAAGTGCAGCGGCCAGAAGAAGATCTGAAGTGTATTGTGAACAGGGGCCCTGGATTAAGTGTACCAGGGCCTAAATGCGGGGCTTTTCTCTGAGGGATTAGGCCTGGGGTTTGTGGGTCCCCCACCTTCCCTTTGGCTCTGTCAATAAAATTCATCTGCTTTGAACCGTGATGCTTGTGTCAGTCCGCTGGCGTACGGGACACCTCACAATCTCCGAAGCATTAAAGTACCCATATTATGCTCATAATTTTATTTTTAGACTCTGCTAGAATACGTTTTCATGATTTAAAGTAAAAAAAAAAATAAAAAAAATTTCTCATATGATCTGAGCTTATACACCTCAGTTTTCGAGAAAAAAAGCATTATTTGTGGATAATTTAGGCAATGTTCACTCAAAATCTGAGGTGCATAAACTCAGATAAATGAGGCCTACAATCAATCACTTCCAAAAAGAAACACAAAACCTGTGCTAACTGAAAGAAAACAAGCTGATAAAAGATTGAATCCAATATTTGATAACTCTATAGCATGAGAGATTTACAAGCAATTTTTTGTAGACTGGTCCCTTTTGACCAGGAACACCACAAGTGTAACAAGGTGGGGAAAAAATCCTAAAAAAAAGTACAAATATTGCCCATTTTTTTGGAAGTCGGTCCATTTTAGTCAAACTGAAAAAAGAAAATGCTCCTCAGGTCAAAACGACCAGAATATAATGTGAGGGTTAAAGGGACAGTGCACCCAAAAATGAAAATTCTGTCAACATTTACTTACCCTCATGTTGTACCAAACCTGTATGACTTTATTCTGTGGAAATAAAAGAAGATATTTTTGTCTATGCCAACATTCTTCAAAATATATTCTCTTGTGTTCCACAAAACACAATAATGCAGGTTTGGAACAACATGAGGATGAGCAAATAATGAAAAAAAAATTTTTTTTGAATAAAATGTTTAAAATCAGAATTTCTCTCAATTCTGTCAGAGCTTGCCGCAGTGCATTCTGGAATTGCATTATCTGCGAAGGATTCATCTGTTGCTGTGTTAAGGGGGCGTTTGCACTTTTTTTTAATACGTTTTGGTCATTCATTTAAACAACAGCTGTGTTTTTTGAGTGCCTGAAAAAGCAAACTTTTGAAAACTGGTTTCAAAGTGCAAATTTTTGAAAACAATACTGTTGTCATCTGTATAAATTATGAAAACATGAATTTGTGAAAACAGTGATGTCGTGCACATGCACATAGTGTGTTTAGTCTATAGGTATGCATATGTGCGCAGGCATGTAGTGTTATTTTACAAAGTGACATTGCCAACTAATGGCCTGGCATGCAAAATTACAGCTTTTTTAGTTGTTTTTGTGTATCTGTGTGAACGGGGATCATTTTGAAATTGTCGTCTGAATGCAAAACTTTACCGAAAAAACTTCACCATATTTAAGTACAATTCTTGTGTAAACGTACCTTTATAAATGTTGTCAGGAGTGTGTCTATGAAGTCTGGGTAGGCAGTTCACTAGGTTTTGGAACAGAATTGTGGAAAATAAATATTTTCTTTGAATGTTCTCAAAACCTCAGGTGAAGTGGAAGGGGGTTTATATTTGAAACGCTCTAAATCTTGCACCTTTATGAATGCTGTTGTTGTTCTCTAATGCTTGGCATCTGCATTGAAACCCTGCTGAGTCTCAGGGAGAGCTGGCCTGCGCTCCAGAGCACAAAAACCTCTGTAGATTTCAAATTATAAAATCTCAGATGTTTATGGTCCAGTGCGGCCACGCTGGCCCTTTGGGCCACGTTAGGTTTTTTTTAGCTCACAAAACCTGATGAATTGACGATTGAGTTAATATATGGTTGTCTTGCTGTGGTAGTGTCGTAATGGGGACTCGTTCCAATGTCACGAAGGCTCATTCTGTTCATGGAGTGTTCTCACCTGGTTTCTGTCATGGATAAATGTATCCGTGCAATTATTCTGTCTGTAAAAGCAACAAGCATACTACTGTTCACTCTCATAAAGCTGATTTTTTCAGCTAAAGATGTGACTCCTTCACCCTCCTTGTCTTTTTCTCGGCTCTTCACACCTCATTTGATGCTGTAAATGCTCTTGGCTGGGATCTTCGTCCAGTAAATGCTACTTCTGCTCATTAATAGTCTGTAATAGCCCATTATTCCAAGAACTGCTATTGTTCTGTGGGTTCATTTTCCAACTCTGTCTTTATTTTATATTATTTATTTATTTTTGCATAGTTCATATTCCCAGTAGATCTTGTTACGAGACTTATATATAAGTTTATTTGGGTCCAGTTGAGAACCTTAACTATAATGATTCATGGTAAAGAATTGCATTCAATTTGATGTATATATATATTTATGGGATAGACTGCCAGAAAAGTGTGGGTTTGGAAAATATTGACCCAATGTTGTAAAGAACATGAACACAATTTTCTGTTTTCATTAAATGCACATTTAAAAAGAAAATGCTGTCATTACTTACTCACCCTCATGTTGTTTCAAATTTAAGGAAGCCTGTTTCTGCCACTGAATAACAACTAAAAAAGGAAATTGCGACTTTTTTTCTCAGAATTGTGTGATATAAACTTGCAATTTTGACATTTTTTTCTCAGAATTGTGTGATATAAACTTGCAATTTTGACATTTTTTTCTCAGAATTGTGTGATATAAACTTGCAATTTTGACAATTTTTTTCTCAGAATTGCGTGATATAAACTCACAATTGCGAGTTATAAAGTCCAATTCTGAGGAATAAAAGACTATTTTATTACAATTGCAAGTTTATATCTTGCAATTCTGAAATTATTTCTCAGAATTATGAGAAATCTTGAGATTGCATCTTGCATTTCTGCCTTTATAACTCACAATTGCGAGTTTATATCATGGAATTCTGAGAAAAAAAAGTCAGAATTGTGAGATATAAACTCACAATTGTAAGAAAATAATATTTTTTAACCTCAGAATTGGACTTTATATCACGCAATTCTGACTTTTTTTTTTTTTTTTTTTTTTTTTCCCCAGTGGCAGAAACGTGGTTCCATACAAATCTGTACAGGAACACACACACAAAATAAATAAATAAACAAATAAATAAAAATACAATGACAGCCAGTGGGATCCAGTGTTGTTTTGGACCCCACAGACTTTCATTATATGGATGAAAACAGTTCAAACAATCTTCAAAATATCATGTTCCACAGAAGAAAGAAGCCATACATGTTTGAAACAGGTTTTTGGACATGAGAGTGAATAAATGATGACAGCATTTCATTTTTGGGTGAAGAGCCATCCATCAATCATCAACAACAGCAAAACATGTTTGCCGTTTAATACGAACAAGATGGCTGGACGTGAACCGGTGACATAACGTCTCACTGCACTATATCTCCAGCGTTTCAGTTCATGAACGCTTGCGGTCGGCCTACAGCGTATTTGCTGCGTCCTCATTGTGCGTAAATCACAGAGACTGAGACATTTACTGCTCTTCCTGATTTAACACACATTTCAGCAATGTCAGAAATGTTTCAAGCATTACATCCTCCTAAATCCAGCATTTATTTTACATATAAAACAATCAGATGTGCTGATTTACTAAACACTTACTGCATACATAGCTGTCGCGATGAAACGGTGATTGCTTGTGATGTGGCACATGCCAGAATATATATTTCAGTACAGTTTTGAAGTGGATCTAGTCTAGACTGTCTGTAACTCTGTTCGTTTGTATCTTCCAGAGGATGGGTGGAGTAACTTTTTGCCTTTTTCCATTTTCTTGTCCAAAACTCTGTCTCTGGCTGTAACCGGACTGCTTGACCACAGACTCATCAGTGCCCTTGGATGGATGAACTGCTGATTTGGAGAAACATGCAGAAGTAGAACTGTTTTTCCTCCAAAACAATCAAATCGGACTGACGTAAGCAATCCGTGGTAGACACTTTTAAGATGGGATTCATATCTGTCCATGACCACTGCTTGCAAATATTTGACTAGTCTGATCCGATAAGTGCAGTGAAGTAAAAGCGCTTATTGCGTGCACACACCCTTTCATGTATTAGACAGCATCGCAAATTTGACTGTACAAAAAGTACTATGGTTGTACCATGGTACAATGATATATAGCATTGGTGTTTACATGTATCAGGGTACTTAAAAGAAACTAAAATCAAATCTGCATGTATCATTTTATTAAAAAATTGTGTTATATTTTCCTTTCTACTCTCCAGATAATGTCTGTTGTAATAATTAAATTATAATTTGTAGTAATTTCAATAATCTTTAAATACATCTTTAAGTCATTTAATTAAAAAACAGTGTTATATTTTCCTTTCTACTTTCCAGTTAATGTCTCCTGTAATAATTAAATTATAATTTGTAGTAATTTCAATAATCTTTAAGTAGATCCTTAAGTGCCAAATAAAAGCTGGTTGTTTTTTGTTTTTATTTTTTGAAGCATTTACTTTATAATATCATGGTTACTATTTTCCCACATTATTTTTCATCATATTGGTCCTTGACCTAGAAAATAATACATATGGTAACACATTACTACAATAAATAAATAAATAAAATCTCAAATCTGCATATATAGATGTTAAAATTATATTAATAATGAGTTATGTTTTTCTTGACATTGTCCAGATAATGTTTTAATAACTTTTTAGTACAATTTGAACTTTCCGAAGGCATTTTTAAAAATTATTATTAATATTAATAATATTATTCACTTTATTTTTCATCATATTGGTTGGTTCTTACTAAACACCGTCATGAAGTACTTTTTTCCATGCTGATTTTTTATTGTGGTATCAGCTATTACATGTAAATTCCACTTAAAAAACTGTGGTTGGTTGATTTACATGGCAGTCAGACGGCCTCTTCCTATCTAGGTGGGCAGTTTTTGGTCACAGGTCAAAAGTCTGTATTTATAAGATAAAAAACATTTGTAACCTGCTCGGGTTCTGATGTTTTGAGACACTGGTTTCTCGCTTAGCGTCTTGGCTGAGGTGGTTTAACTGAGCTGGAATGGGGATTATAGTGGTCTTAATTAACAGTCATTAGAGAGCAAAGAGGAGACATGCTTCATTAAATCCCACCACCTCGGGCCCGAGGGAAGCCAGCGGATCGTACCCGTCCTAAACCTACTTCACAACACAACCTCAGCACGTTCACGCGGTTTCAGCTGCGTCATAAAATTATAGACTGCTTTTTCAATTGCTCTGCTACTGTGAAAGTAGAGAACGGCTCGATCAACTCTGCTGTTCACTCGATCACAGATGATGACATCTACAGTTCAGTAACTATATCATTTCTACAGGTGTGCAGTTTAATAAACAAGTCAGCATTGAGAATACAACCAGACACCAATAAGATTAAGATTAAATTGGGTTTCAGATTTCGCTTGTCTTTTTTCCCCTAAAAAAAGTAATTCCTCTCAACAACTAGTAAGTGTAGACTTGGATCAAAGCGTATACTGAACACTTTAGTTTCTTATCATATGCCAAGAGCAGTCGCCAGGCACTTCACAATCTCTTAAATTTCTCATCCAGCTTTCTGAAGAATTTTTCTCATTATTCTACACTTGTAAAACACATTGTTATTTTGAGGTGTGACGGAGTTTATAGTGATGGACTCTGACTGGACGTAACAACAGGTATGTTGTAGTACTTTCTTTGTATTTCTGAAATATAGAGGTGAAGTTGTCAACATTTTGCAGAGCATTGACCTATGACATGCTAATATTGATATTTGAAAGCTTTTTGTATGTGAATTTCAATGCATTTTAAGGTTGTATTTTAAATTTTCCCTTTTTGCAGCTTGACAGTGTAATTATCAGCTTTCACTGTATGGAAAAGAGGAGTTGAAATATACTGCAAAACATCTCTTTCTGAGAAAAAAAAGTGTTGTGCGTACAGGTTTGGAACAACACAAGCGTGAGCAAAAACGATAACAGAATTTTCCTGTTTTGGCTGATATATTTCTTTAATGCTGCTGAAACACAAAGCTCAATATTCAAACTGCTTATTTCAAAGCATTTTAAGTTGCTTATTTGTCCTTTTCACAGCTTGATAGTGTGCATAATCAAGAGCTTTCATTTTATGGAAAAGAGAGTTCAAATATACTTCAAAACATCTATTTTTGAGAGAGAGAGAAAAAAGGTAATGCATGCAAGTTTGAAAGAACAAAAGGGTGAGTAAATGACACATTTTTTCCTGTTTTGGCTGAAATATTCCTTTAACGCTGATGAAACACAAAGCAAAATGTCCAAACTGCATTTCAATGCTTAAGTTGCTTATTTGTCCTATTTTTTTTTTGCAGCTTGATAGTGTGTATAATTATCAGTTTTCATTTTACAGAAAAGAGGAGTTCAAATATACTGCCAAACATCTCTTTCCTCAGGAAAAAAAGAATAATGCATGTAAGTTTGGAAAAACACAAGGGTGAGTAAATGTTGACAGAATTTTCCTATTTTGGCTGAAATATTCCTTTAATGCAGATGAAACACAAAGCAAAATGTCCAAACTGCCCATTTCAATGCTTAAGTTGCCTTTTTGTTCTTTTTTGCAGCTTGA
Source organism: Spinibarbus caldwelli (assembly GCA_039654775.1). Classification (NCBI taxonomy): domain Eukaryota; kingdom Metazoa; phylum Chordata; class Actinopteri; order Cypriniformes; family Cyprinidae; genus Spinibarbus; species Spinibarbus caldwelli. The sequence continues at coordinate 4,303,940 of CM077243.1, forward strand.
AAATGTGCATAATCACAGGAGTTCAAGTACTGCAAAACATCTCCTTTTGAGAAAAAAAGTCATGCACGAAAGTTTGGAATGACACGGGTGAATAAATTACATTTTTTTTTTCTGTTTTGGCTGAAATATTCCTTTAATGCTGATGAAACATAAATCTAAATGTCTAAAGTGCTAATTTCAATTAATTTTTTGGTGTTTCCTTGTCCTTTTCACAGCTTGATAGTGTGCATAATCATCAACTTTAATTGTATGGAAAAGAGGAGTTCAAATATACTGCAAAACATCTCTTTCTGAGAAAGAAAGTCATGCATGCAGATTTGGAACTACACAAGGGTGAGTAAATGATGACAGAAATTTCCTGTTTGGGCTGATTTATTCCTTCAATACTGATTCATGCAACTTCAAGTTATTGTTTTCTAGCTCTAGTTGAAAGAAATGCTCTGTTTTTCCATGTAAAGGACCCTGAGTCCAAAGGAAAAATTGTGCTGAGAGATTGAGTCTCAACGCTGCCGGACTTCTCCAAGCTTCTGTGATGCAGAACCGAATCCGAGAGCTGTGGTTTGAACCATAAATCCAACCATATATGGAGTGCTTTCGCCAAGATGAGCTTCAGATAATGCAGCAGACCCATCTGCAGGGCACACCTACTTTCAGCTGCTGTGTCTTTTGGATGAGCCAAAACCAGTGGCTTTGAGAAGCAGATTATACAGAGATGTTTCTCTCCCTCCCGTCTGGCCGCAAAGCTGCTGGGTGCGTGAGTGAGTCGTCTTAAGGAGTCTTGCAGCAGATCAGTTGCTCACACACTGTGTGTTCCAGAGCAAAGCCTCACACCTACCTTGCCAAACGCAACAGAGGTCGCGTCTGGACGCTCGCCCTCCCTCCATTGTGTCTCATAGAGCTGTTGTCTCTCAATGATATACATTAACTTTGGCTGCTTTACATTTATTCTTGCATTTTTGCATTTCTACTGTAATGTCCACGCCAGACTTAAACCCAAAACTTTTTTTAAGCACAAACAATTAACCACAAACTTTCTATACATTTCACTTTCAATGCATTTGTATATTTCACTAAGTTTTCTTCTCAGTGGTGATTTTCATAAGATTCTCTTTAGTGAAATAAATTAATGTGGAAATTTTTTAAACAGCATAAATTAAAGCCAATTTAACAGCAACTACTATGAACATGAATACCTTTCACTTTAATTTTTTTTTTTTACTTTAACAAAAATTAGATTATGATTTATTTTTTATTTAATTTATTTCTTTGATTTTCTGTAATAAGAATTAACGAGAAAACTGTGCTTAAAAATAGGTGAGGCTCATTTCCAGGTCTCAGTTCTTCCCATAATTTTAAAGAATTTTTTATTATTATTATTTTTTATTTGCGTAACTTTTTTTTTTTTTTGCATAAATTTAATGAGGACTACTTTAGGACCATTAAGATTTTTTGCATTGTAACTTTTTTTAATGACAGTTAAGTAGAATATCTTTAAATTTCATTGCTGTAATGCATCATCATGTTTTTATTTTTGACCATTTCTTTGTAATTTGATTATTTTCAATAGTGATTTTTATTAGATTTGTGACGAGCTAGTAGCTGTCACCCAAAATGTCCACACAAGGGCGATGTGTTTTAAACGTCGCTGATTCGTGTAGAGAAGAATAAAAACGGAAGTGTATATACACCTGAGAGTAGAGCATGGTGAGCAAGACTCATGGCCTTGCTACCCTGAGCTGTTCAGATGTCGTCTGATTGTGGAAGCTAACGATGAGAGTTTTGGATTAACTACATGGAATCTTAGTACTGTGAGATCTGATCTATCTCCTTCTGAAGTAACTACGGATTAGAGCTGACAATGACTACAGAACGGTTCTGAACTTCCCGATTCATAAACAGCGTCTGAATCTTCATGACTGACGCTACGGGATGAACAAGTATTTCACTGCTTATTTTCATTCTGTGTGGGTAGCTGGGTACCATGCTCCTAAAAGCTTTAAAGACGGTTTGGATGTCGTTTGGAAAAACGAATCATGCACTAGCCAAATCTTGATTGAATCAGAATTCAGTGGAAAATGACAAGAACCGTAATATTTGTTGCTCTCCTCTTTTGAACTTTAGCCTCTCTCCCTTAAAAGTAAAAGAAAGTTCACTGAATCTTTGAACAGTGAATAGTCAGCGCTCGTAGAATTTTTATTTATTTATTTATTTATTTTTTTATGTTAGCAGTGAGCATTTGAACTGTTTGAATTGAATCATTGAACATCTGAATTGCTAGAGCTGAGACATTGATAGTTTGAACTGTTTAAAATGAATCCCTGAATGTTTAAAGTTTTTGAACTGAATCATTGAACATCTGAATTGCTGGAACTGAGACAAACCCTGCGTTCCATTCGGAAGGGCTCATCCCTATGCCCTAATCCCTTCAAAGGGGTTTACCCTCCGGAGTGAGAGCTTCAAAGGGTTGAAGGATGTAGGGGACCAAACAACTGTTTCTTGAAGTGCCCTTCTGTGACATCATACTGAAGCGCCGTCATCGTGCAAAGAATCTGTGCAAAGGATCATGGGAGCCCGAAGTGTCCATCAGTTGTACCCTTCGAAAGCCTTCATTCCGAAGGGCCCTTTGAAGTGGCTAGTTTTGAGCACTTCGGTTTGGAACGACCCTTCAATATGGCGGCCATGATTGTTTTCACTCTGAAGTGCCCTTCGAAGGGCGATATATCCCGTTTGGAACGCACCGACCGATAGTTTGAACTGTTTGCAGTGAATCATTGATTTCGAACTGTTTGAAACAA
>CM077243.1:4311734-4366734 GCA_039654775.1 Spinibarbus caldwelli
TAGTTAATATACTATGGAGCCCATAAGTGCACATGGTAATGGAACAAAATCTGAGATGTGAGAAAAAGTTATATATTAAATATTTTTTCGTTCTCGCATAAGATTTACATTCTCCTGAGAGCCCCCCTGTGTTTTGGAATATAGCACTGAAATATAGTTTTTCCTCACACATATTATTTTCATCACCATTTTTGTGTTTCTTGGGTATATGCAACTTTTTTGCAAACGAATGCAAAGTGTCTTGGTGGAATGAAAGAGGTTTGCAAATGAATGTTTGAACTGAATTTCTTGGGTAAACAAGTTTGGCAAACAAATGTAAAGTTTGGGTAATGCAAACATTTTTCAAGTAAATACAAAGTGAAATATAAAATGTCTCAGTTGAATGCAAATGTTTTGCAAATGAATGTGAAGTTTCTCAGAAGAACGCAAAAATTATGCAACTGAATGCAAAGATTCTTAGCTAAACAAGTATTGCAAACGAATGCAAATATTCTTTGGGGAACACAAAAGTTTGGCAATCAAATGTAAAATTTCTTGGGAATGCAAAAGTTTTGCAAACGAATGCAAAATTTCTTGGAGAACACAAATTTTTTGCAGTTTTGTAAAAGAATAGAAAGTTTAACAGGAGAACGTAAACATTTTGCAAGTGAATGCAAAGTTTCTTGGGTAAACAAGTTTTTCAAATGAATGCAAAGTTTCTTTGGGGAACCACAAAATATTTGCAAATGAATGAAAGTTTCTTTAGTGAACACAAGTTTTGCAAACAAACCTTTGTTCTCCCCAAAGAAACACTACAGTACATTCGTTTACAGAACTTTTGTGTTCCCCAAAGAAACTTTGCATTCACTTGCAAAACTAGTTTCCCCAAGAAACTTTGTATTCACTTGCAAAATTTTTAGTTCTACTGAGAAACTTTGTATTTGTTTGCAACACTTCCGCATTCCACTGAGAAACTTTGCATTCATTTGCAAAAGTTTTGCGTTCCACTGGGAAAATCAAATGATGAAATGAATTGTCTAATTTGGAGTTGTTTCTAATTGTAGACCGTTTTACAAGATAGTAGTTTGGGACATTATTGAGATCTCTTTTGAAACTTTAGAGGAGATATGTGTGATTATTGGCCTTTTTCTCAGGAGAAACATCTTGGAAGCAAAGGATTTTGTAAAATGTTAAAGTGGTCATGATGGTTTGATTGGGTTTAAGTAAGGATGGAAAGGCTTTCAATGATATTTAGTGAATATGAATATTTCTATTGAATCTTATTTACATATTCAGTACTTTATTCACCTCAAGCAAATAACTTCTGAAATGTCTTGAATGAATATTACATATAAAAATGGGTGGTCACTATCACGCTCTGCAGAATGATAATCACCGAACATTTCCTCATGTTGATGTCATTCTCTTCAAAATTAAAGCTTGAAGTTTTGTTTGTGGTAGTTCAGAATTGATGGTTTATTTGTAGTAAATTGATCATTCATTCTTTTTTTATTTTTTACAGTATTTGCTCTCATCTGACGCCCACCATGGAAACTCACACTCATTTAAAAGCTCTGAACTTTTCTTTGAACCGAATTCAAATGAGCGTTCCATAATAACTCAGTGAGGAGTCATGCTAACCCCTCTTGAAGTTTTCTGTGTGAGTTAGACGAGATTAGCTCATCTTCTCTTAGCCTCTCGTAAGCCAGGCGATCACTTAGTGAGGTCTTAATGGATGTGTGGTGTGACAGTGCAATTCCATTTGGAAAGAACGTGAGTCCTGGACTCTCCCCAGACGAGACGGTGAAGAGCATCTGGAAAACACCCATGTCTCCCTCCTCCGTCTGACCACATTAAGTCTTCAGATCATGATAATATGCTCTCACCTGAAGTGAGAACTTTCATAGTCTACATAGTCACTGAATTTTCCTTACAGAGTACAAGCCTAATGCATGATTCATCTCATCAGGATGACTAGATAGATAGATAGATAGATGGACGGACGGACGGACAGATAGATAGATGGACGGAAGGACGGACAGATGGATGGATGGATAGATGGATGGACGGATGGATAGATAGATGGACGGAAGGATGGACAGATGGATGGATGGACGGAAGGATGGACAGATGGATGGATGGATGGACAGATGGAAGGATGGATGGATGGATGGATGGACAGACGGATAGATGGATGGATGGATGGACCAACGGATGGATGGATAGACAGACAGACAGACAGATGGATAGATAGACGGGCGGATTGATGGATGGCTAGACAGATGACTTGGAGAGATATCTTTGATTCTTCCACTGTACACAACCTCAGTATGTTGTGACATTATACGTAGGACAATGTAGACAGTATTAATCACGGCAGGATAGATTGTGGGTTTGTTTAAAGTTAAAGTTCAGTCACTCATGCCAACTCTTACCCCATCAAATGCCTTTATGCATAAGAATGTGAGGACAGGAACTGTTGTTTACCCACCCAGGACGCATCTCTTTCTAACACTGGACTGCTCCAATAGGGGCATCTGCCTCCATGTGCCAAGAGACTGCAGCACCAGCTTGGCTCCATTCAGCTGTCCGTCTGCTGGAGAAAGTGCATTTCTCATGCTACATTCCTCCTATTCAGACAGACAGTGTGATGTGCCTCTGGTTTTGTTCAGGCTCTGGCACACAGGAGGTTATAGAGCAGGAGAACAGGCATTGTGCCCGCTCTGCTCTGCTCTGACTGGGATGAGTTACAGTGGGTAGAGCAGCAGTTTAAATGAGTATGACTGTGTTAACACTGCACTTTCACATCTGCTGCTGTACAACACACATGCTTTCATATTTCTGAATTGAGTGTGGAGTGGGGTTACATACATAGACTAGATTATTTCAGTTTCAGTTGGAGGTAGTTGTCAGGGCCTTGCTATGCCGTTGCTAGGGTGTTGTGGGCTAATTTTTAAAGTGTGTGCTAAGGGGTTACTAGGTTGTTCTGGGTTATTTTTAAATATGTTGCTAAGGGGTTACTAGGTTATCTTTTTTTTATACATATGTTGCTAAGGGGTTACTAGGTTGTTCTGGGTTATTTTTAAATATGTTGCTAAGGGGTTACTAGGTTATCTTTTTTTTATATACATATGTTGCTAAGGGGTTGCTAGGTTTTTCTGGGTGTGTGATATGGCGATTTTTGATTGTGGACGATAAAAATGTCTCCAATCTGCTTTTGAAGAAATATCGTAGTATCGTGCTTCAACGCACATTCTTTCAGCTGCAGTTCTGGCGCCTCCGTATCAATAGGCTGTTTGCAATCACGTGATTCTGATGACGCGGGAAATGCAGCTGGAGGGCAGGAAGTGATTTTTCTCCATAGGAATCAGTAGCAGAAACTCAAAATGCCTGTGTTTTGCGTTGTTTATGGATGCCCAAATAGGTCAAACGGAGAAAACACAACGAGCTTTTATCGTGTACGAAAATTTGTTGTTCATAAGGGAGGAAAAGTCAAGAAATTGACTGAAAAACGCTGGAAAAAGTGGCTTGTAAACCTGCGTCTGCGGTCGGGTGGAGCAGAGTTGGATAATGCTCATGAGTGCAAATGTTTAATATAAGATATAATAAAATATTATGATATTAATAAAGACATATATAAATAGATACAAGGTGACACAGCCCAAATTCACTCAATGCTAAACCCCACACGTAGACACGATGCAGTTCAGAGAGCTTCACTGATTATAAAGGAACCGTGAGTTTGAGATAAATTAAAAGTGAGTGACAGCTTTTTAGTGATTACATGGACGCGCTATTTGCTCATTTTCTAGGCTATAATCAGATCAGAATTTAAATAAAAGTTGTTTTTGTGCTGCTAACAGGACCCACGGCCACAAACCCTGTACATGCAGCAAAGTGTCAGGAGTTGACATATGTCCCACATCCCTCATATAAATACGAGATTCACTTTCGAAATAGCTTGTTTGCAATCAGGGTAAGTTGCTTAGCCTATATCCACCGCCTCAGTGGCATGCAAGTATTTCAATAGAGTTTAAAAATCGCTCCTCTTTATAACATAAGGATCACGTAACATGTTGTGTTTTTCTGTTTACTTTCTCTTGTTATAGCGCCTAAACCAGTACAGTACGGACATTCCTCCATCTCATCCGTTCTCTTTTTTCTGTGACTCCTGACACTTTGCTGCATACGGTGTTTGTGTACGTTGGTCCTAGCAGCACATAAAGCAAAACTTTTATTCAAATTCTGAATTGTTTACAGCCTAGACAGCGAGTAAATAGTGCTTCTACATAATCACTAAAAAGATGTCACTGACTTAAATTTATTGCAATCTCACAATGTTCCGTTATAATCAATGAAGCTCTCCGAACTGCAAATAATATCTTATTTACATCGTGTCTACGTGTGGCATTTAGCATTGAGTGAATTCTGACTGTCTCACCCTGAATGCTTGAGAGGTGGCAGCTCTGCATTATATATTTATATCTGTATTAATATCTTAATATATTATTATTAGCCTATATCTTAACCATTATCTGACTCGGCTCCACCCGACCGCAGACGCAGGTTTACAAGCCACATTTTCCTGCGTTTTTCAGTCAATTTCTTGACTTTTCCTCCCTTATGAACAACACATTTTCGTACACGATAAAATCTCCTTGTGGTTTCTCTGTTTGGCTGATTTGAGCATTCATAAACAACGCAAAACACAGGCATCTTGAGTTTCTGCTACTGATTCCTATGGGGAAAAATCACTTCCTGCCCTCCAGCTGCATTTCGCGCCACAGCAATGACGTCATGAGCAAACAACCTATATACTGTACAACACGACACACATTCACATCAGTGTTAACTCAGTGGTAGAGTTACTCTCACGGTACACTACACTTACTCACAATCACAAAAGTACATTAAACGGCTGCATGCCTGTATATTAGATAAAACTAATATTAGATAAAACTATCATACTGATAAAAAATGTGTAGCCTGAATGCACTGTAAGTCGCTTTGGATAAAAGCGTCTGCTAAATGCATAAATGTAAATGTAAATGTAGATGTGTGCAAGTCTTAAAGGGCCAGTACTAAACATGTTGCCGACTGTCATTAAAGGAATAGTTCACCCTAAAATTTAATTTCTGTCATTATTTACTCACTCACATGTTGTCCCAAAACTGTATTAATTTCTTTCTTGTGCTGAACACAAAAGAAGATATTTTGAAGAATGTAGGTAACCAAACAGTTGCTGGTGCACATTGAATTTGATAGAAGGAAAAAAAATACAAAGACTTTTCCACATTCTTCAAAATAGCATGTATGTTCAGCAGAAGAAAGAAACTCATTCAGGTTTAAAACTAATTTTGAGTGAGTAAATGATGGTGTAAATATAAAACACTATGACAGAATCGACAGACAGATGACCAAATTTTTATTCTTTAATGTTAAAACAACAAAACACAAAGAAAAATATAACTCTCAACTCTTGAGTGAAAAAAAATACAGTTGCCTTAATAGAAATCAATCTATATAGTGTTTTATTTTTATATTTGTTCATTCAATTTCTTGAATACTCCTGCTAAATATGCCTATTGTACCTGAAATAAAGCACTGTTTGTTTATTTGTATATTATGTGTATTTGTAATGTGTATTTTTTTTTTTTTTTTTTTTAATAACAAAGATAAAATAATGACAAAGATTTTCATCTTCGTCCACTTTGGTCTAAATATCCACCATTCTTTTTTTATATTTTGTTACCTTGGAAGGCTTTGTCATTATAATAGGGGAATTAGTTTGGCTGCACTGCTCAGACAAAATAGTAAAACCAACATGACAAAGAATCGTGATGAAATCGTGATATTTCTAAAAAAAATTGTGATATGGGGTTGCTAGGTTGTTGCGGTTTGTTGCAGTGTAGTTGCGAGACACATTATTTGAGTAACACACGAGTTACACACCACAGTTTAATACTTAGTGCTTGGTTTTGTTCCAATCAAGCATCAGCAATAGTGACACGGATGACTGACTTAATAAGATTTCAGATTATGTTTTCCTTTCCTTTTATTTCTTAATAAATAATATGGATGATATGGAGGGTAGCTTCACGCCTTATGCATATGAGCCCAGATACCATATTTTGGGTTCATTATTTGTTGGCCTTCTGACCCATTAGTGCTTGGCTTTAGTGCCGTATGACTGACAGACAGCTCACCGTCTCATGGCAGTTTGGAAACAAGGGACTGCAGTGGTTTATAATAGGTCTGTCACTCAGCGTGACTGACGGACACACATTCTGTGGGAACCAGAGGGCAGGGGGCCGTTTGGTTGGACAGTCCCAGGATGGGATGGGGCACATGGTGAAACGGGGTGGATTTATATGTTTGTTACTCTGCTGACCCTGTGGTGTCCCGGACAGGAAGCACATTGACGGATGAATGGAGAGATCATGGCAATGAAAAGCTAAGAGGAGAAGGAGGAGGGGCTGGTTTATGTGTGATGGGATCTAATCATCTGTGATTCCTTCTCCGTCCTGATGACAGATTTGTCTGTGTTTCACCCATAGAATGGAAAAATCACAAATAAGATGTTTTTAGTATCTCAATTGTTTCTCGTAGACTTTTGTCTTCTGCTTCTCAGATGTTTCTCCTGAGAAAAAGACCTCAATAATCACACGTGTCTCATATAAAATCTCAACTATAATCTCATGTTGTGCTTTTATTGTACGTTCTATACATTTCATCTTTTTTCTGAAGTCCAAAACAAGACAAAACTCTGTCCGTCCGTTCTGTCTATCATTAGTTAGTTTGTTCGTTCGTTCCATCCATCCAGCCATCCATCATCTGTCTGTCTCTGTCTCTCTGTCTCTATCCATCTATCCTTGATTCATTTGTTCTATTAGTCCATCTCATTCGTCCATATTCACATATGGAGTTTCAGATTTTAATGAATGAACTGTTAATTTCTAACTAATAACTAATTGGTAATAGTAATAGTTAATTGTTATTATGACTCTCAAATCGAGCACATCTGAAGCTGTGTGAGAAGGTTTTCACCCTTCATGTCTATTAATGTTATTCAGTGAGAAGCGTTATGTCAGCGGGGGCTGTCGCTGGCCCCCCCCCGGATCAGGCACATTCCAGGGGAAAGCTGTGTAAATCCCTGCCATTGATTTGGTGGAGGACCTCCTGACCTCAGGAATACATTAGCAGATTAGGCGGGCAGACAGCGCACACAGAGAGCCGCTGCCTCGTGGGGCCGCTGCCATTCACACCACAGTTAGCACAGGACCCCCTCTTCACCTCCGCTGGCTCATCTGGCCCGTCTCTACACAACATTCCCTGGCCTCCGGGTCAAATATGTGTGGAAGCTTTGGAAAAGGGGAGCAGTGTGTAGTTGGCTGCCAGCTGGAAATGTGGCATGTTTGGATGGAGGCTTGGTGTGTGTTTGTATTGTTCGTGTGCGTGTGTGTATGTTGTAATTTAAGACAGTCATTAAAATTGTTAATTGTCCATTTTATTTTTATACTTTGTTTTATTTTATTAATATTAGTTTTAGTAAATTATTTATACACACACACACACACACACACACACATAAATATATATATATATATGTATATATATATATATATATATATATATATATATATATACACACACACACATCATACATACATGCATGCATACATACAGTAGTCAACATTTGAGGTGGATCAAAACCTTTCATCCAAATTGTCCTAAAACAAAAACAATACCCATTCTTGTCTTAGGACAACTTTGAACTTTTTTGATCCACTTCAAATGTTGACTACTATAAGTGTTCAAACTAATAATTATTATGAACTGAATCTAAAACTTAATTTTATGTATATGTGTGTGTATGTATATATATAATATTCCATTTCAGTTTATTTTATCTTAAGTAATGAAAATGATTTTACCGTTTTAGCTTTAGTTAATGATAAAAACCCTGTACTTGTGAACCCTGTACATTACTTTCTGAAAAAAATACATATTACTAGAAAAAAAATGTGGGTGGGACTTGATTTTATCTATTGAGAACTAATTGGATGATGAAAAGTGACAGGCGTTTAGAGGAGGGGTTGAAAAAATAAAGAGGGCCTTGTGATGTCATCTGAAAAGGAAAGTCATTTAGAGGCAAAGCAAATGAAAGTGATGATGAAAGCTTATGAATGTAAACATTTTATAACACTGATAATGTGTTAAATCATTGACAGTAAGACCAGGTGCATGCATTAAGAAAGTAAATCCATTTTGATTTGCATAGCCCATCATAGGACTTGGTTTAAGATTATTATGTTTAAGATTATTATGTAAAAATGATGAAAATGTTTTATTGATTTCAAGCCTTCGTTCTTATTGTCTCAACCCCCCTCCCTCTGTCTGATTAAGAAGCCCAATCTTTGAAGCTGTGGATCAGGAAGGCTGTTAGTGTGTTTACCCACTGACTCCCGGATCTTTGCCCCATTGTTACCCCTCAGATTCCCCTCTGCCTCTGATCCGCCCCGGCTTAACTACTCTCAAACAGCAGCCGTAGAGATCCGGACTTCATCTCCCCTGTGCCTCATGTGAGGTGAGTTTAAGATGAGAGTAAGTGAATACTTTCTTATTGAGATCCACCATATGGGCTTTGGAAACAGGAAGTGAAGTGCTACATGTGTCCTGGTGTGAAATATGAGTATTGTTATATACTCTATATAAATTATACCATCATTGACCCAAAATTTGGCACAATGGTGGCAAAACTCCTATAATAAACAAAAAAACCACAAAGATGGTCTCAATTATTTCTTCTAGAGGGAATAAATGGAGAGCAAAAGGAGACTTTCAGTAAAGTTTCTGCTTCTCAAGTGTCTCATTGTTTTTGCTGCTTAATATTTTAGTGAAAACCGTTATGCACTAATAACACTACCATTCAAACATTTGGGGAAAATAAGATTTATTTGTAAACATCATAATTTTTTATATTATTTATAATATTTCTTATTTCATTTAATGTTATTGTCATGTAAACATAGCTGAAGACGCAAAAGGAGGAACAGACAAACCAAATTATTTGAGTGAGTCATTTACGCTGGAACCACTCTGAATGAATCAAACTCGTGTCTTCGATCATTCAGTTCAAGCGATTCACTTTGCGTCGCAAAATGATTCAAAGTTTCAAAGCACTCCATTCGGATTGTGTATCGTGAATCATTTGATTCTGACTTAAAATCGTGTATTGCGAATCATTTGATTTAGATTGGGACTTCGGAGCGGGTTTGCGAATCATTTGATTTAGATCATTTCAGGTTGGGGCTTCATATTGGGGTTAATTTGTGGTTACCATGGTTTAACCATGTTTTTTTCACCTGAAGAGGACACATGGATGAATACGGTTTTGGATAGTTTCAATATACTTGTCTAGATCAACTTTGAATAAAGAAAGGAGAGGTTTAGAACCAGATTTTGTTTATGTATGTGAAATTTAGCTTGCAGGAAACACAAATTAATTAAGTTATATTTTCCTATATTCTCTTTTGAGCATACAAAAATGAGAATGGATAAACATAAAAAATAAAAAAAAATCGATTGTCCCTACCAATGTCCAGCGACTACTAAATTGTCCCTAAAATTGATCAAACAATAAAAAAAAAAAAGCAAAAATATTAAGCAGTTGTGTTAACTGTTTTTAAAACTGATAATAATAAGAACAACTATTAATAATTGAACAGCAAATCAGCATATTAGAATGATTTCTGAAGGATCATGTAAAATGCTGAAAATTCAGCTTTGCACCACAGGAATAAATTATATTTAACAAAAAATATTACAATAAAATATTGTATATTTTTAAATTAAAAAATATAATAATATTTCAAACACTACTGTGTTTTTAATTAAATAAATGCAGCCTTGGTGAAGATAGTTCTTTCAAAAACATTAAACAATCTTAATCTTTCCAAACATTTGACCGGTAGTATGTGTGTGTCTATTAATGTATCTCTTCTTTTATCTATTCTAGACTGTTGTGTGTCTGGATGTCCATCGGATAGACTTGGTGTGACAGTCCTGATGTTGACGGCTTCGTGGTCTCACCAAGACCCCGCCTTCCCTTTTGAGACCAAACCACATGGTCCAACGCTCCCAGCAGAAACCGGCTCTGCAGGAACACATCACCCACTGACCAGACAAGCTGGTACACAGATGGACGGCTCACACAAAAAACACAATCCCACATTATCGTGATGGGGTCATGCCCGGTGCTATTGTGAAATCGACATGAACTAAAGCAGAAAAAACAAAGATAAGATCACAGAGTCATTTATTAGAATGCTAGGAAAGTGCAATTCCCTGAAGTATGACCACATTGTTCCATTACACATTCGTGGAATAATTTTTCGTATCAAAAAATACTTGAACAACTGCATTATCTGTCCCTGTCAACATAAAGCATTTGAGTTTTCTTCTCATAAAGACGCACTTGCTGAAACGTTCCCACAACTCTTTGGGTATCCAGGTGCAGAGTTGAGAAATTCTGCTGAACTTTTGGGGGTCAAATGTTTTAGAAAATCTCAAAGGGACACAGAGCTCATAAGTCAGTAAAAGTATTGTGTTTTAGCAACAGCAACGAGTAAAAGGCAAAGAGAGTCTGACTGCAGGCTGATGGAGTTCCTAATCTGTTCTGTTATTTACAATGACAGTTAAGCTGATTGTGATGATCTTGTAATCAGTATTTTTTTTTCTTTAGAGAGTAATTCCAGATCTGATTGGATGGTGCCAGAATGTTTAGGAAATAAGGAGTTAGAGGTAAACATGATTTTGTCTCAATGGTATGTGAATAGAAAAAAAAAATGTATAAGAGGTTGCGAAAGAAAAAGACTTGCATTGTTTTCTACCAGTTATTTTTACTGGGTTGTATTATTAAAATGAACAAACTGGGTGAATCTTAGAAAAAACATTTCATTTCCAAAGGCAAGAAAATACTGAAAATTATATTTTAAATGTAGATCCTATTTGTTTAACAAGTCAGAATTTTTTCATTATTACAGTTTTATTTAATTCAATTAAATTCTCGTTGTAATGTACAAAGATGTTTTACTTTTGTGTTTTTATTATCATTATATATATTGTTATTATGATTTTTGCTGTAGAATACACTCAAAAATATTTTTTCTTATTTTTCAGTATATATATATATATATATATATATATATATATATAAAAATACATATATACTTATATATATATATATATATATATATATACTTATATTTTAAATATTTTTATGAAATGTGTGCGTGTGTGTGTATTATTTTTAATAATAATACATATATTTGAAAAATGAAATTTCACAAATGGATCATATAATCCATTTTTGAATTTTCAGTTTATTGTTGTTATTGTTATTAACAGTTTCAAATTGAAGTATTGTCATAATATGAAAAAATTACAAGTTTCATGATGTTTACCCAGCTGGGATTTAGTTATCAGAATCTGTAATGAGGGTTTGCCTTTTTTTTAAATTATTTATTTATTTATTTATTTTTATTTGAGGCTGTGGGGGTTGATGGAGAAAATAACAGGATGAGTTTCCCAAGCATCCATGTGTGAAGTTTCAACCCTGCTCCAGCTCCTGAGGTGAGAAAACCTTGACACTTTTACAGCTTTAAATCTGAGGACTAATGGAAAACAAACAACTGATCATTCGCTTCTGGAATATCAGATGCTCCAGTTTGGCATCTCCATTTGTGGAAGCAGAGGCTTCACATTGGATTTGATTGATAGCTGTTTACATTTTGAGTTCAGTCACATGTTTGTCATTCTCCTATAAACCTCCACCACCATCTTTTCCTCACACCCCTTACAAAAAAGATCAGAATCAGAAAGAGCTTTATTGCCAAGTATGTTTGCACATAAAAGGAATTTGTTTTAGTGTCGCAGCTTCTAGTACTCAGAAACAAAAACAACAAACAACATAAGATGTGAATAATACACACACACACGCACACACACACACATATATATATATATATATATATATATATATATATAAATATAAATTGTATGTACAGGTCTGCTATAGATATACTAGAATGTAGGGTGATAAATAAATGAGGTTATTGCACATTTTTATTGCACAGTGGAGAACATTTAAGTGTTCATGAGGTAGATTGCCTGGGGAAAGAAACTGTTCTTGTGCCTGACTGTCCTGGTATTCGGTGCTCTGTAGCTCCGACCAGATGGCAAAAGTTCAAAAAGGAGATGGCATGGATGTGAGGGATCCAGAGTGATTTTCTGAGCCCTTTTTCTCACTCTGGATGTATACAGTTCTTGGAGGGTGGGCAGGGGAGCACCAATAATCCGTTCAGCAGTCCGAACCGTTCTCTGTAGTCTTCTGATTTCGGATTTTGTAGCTGAGCCAAACCAGACAGTTATTGAAGTACACAGGACAGACTCAATGACGGCTGAGTAGAACTGTGTGAGCAACTCCTGTGGCAGGTTGAATTTCCTCAGCTGGCGAAGGAAGTACAACCTTTGTTGGGCCTTTTTAACAATGGAGTCTATGTGAGTTTCCCACTTCAGGTCCTGAGAGATGATGGTGCCCAGGAACCTGAATGTCTCCACTGCAGCCACAGTGCTGTCCATGATGGTGAGTGGGGGGAGTGCAGAGGGGTTTCTCCTGAAGTCCATGATCATCTCCATTGTTTTGAGCGTGTTGAGCTCCAGGTTGTTATAACTGCACCAGATAGCCACCTTTAACCTCCTGTCTGTAAGCAGACTCGTCGCCGTCCTGGATGAGACTGATGACTGTAGTGTCGTCCGCAAACTTCAGGAGCTTGACAGAGGGGTCTTTAGAGGTGCAGTCGTTGGTGTACAGGGAGAAGAGCAGGGGGGAGAGAACACAGCCCTGAGGGGCACCAGTACTGATGGTGCAGGAGTTGGATGTGAATTTACCAGTTCTCACTAGCTGTTGCCTATCTGTCAGAAAGTTGGTGATCCATTGACGGATAGAGCTAGGGACAGAGACCTGGGTTAGTTTGGTCTGGAGGAGTGTTGGGATGATGGTATTGAAAGCGGAGCTAAAGTCCACGAACAGGATCCTCACATAAGTCCCTGGTCTGTCCAGATGCTGCAGGATGAAGTGCAGTCCCATGCTGACTGCGTCATCCACAGACCTGTTTGCTTGGTAAGTTTGCTTGGTAAGCAAACTGCAGGGGGTCCAGTGATGTCCTTCAGATAATCCAACACCAGCCTCTCGAAAGACTTCATGACCACAGATCTTAAAGCAACAGGTCTGTAGTCATTAAGTCCTGTTATCTTGGGTTTCTTTGGGACGGGGATGATGTGTGGAGCGTTCTGTAGTGATACCATGGTACAGTGTTGGTATCAGATGGTAGAACCATGGTACTTTGATATAGACCCTAATACTGAATCTTCTCTTCATGAGAACTAGCACTAACTTGTGTTGGTGGTTGTTTATAAGCGTAAACATAAAATCAAATATGGTATTAACTGCTCTCCAAGTCTTTGCCAGAAAATTTACAAGACTTCTCTCGAACAAGCAGGAGAGTACGAACATATAAAATAAAGCTGAAAAAATCTGAAAAGGTTTCACATTTATAAATGCCATTTACACCGGTCTGTTCTAACATTACATCTAGCAATTTCAATTTCTGTAACAGTGACAGCATTAAAATAGTGTTCCATATATTAACTATATTCTGAAGGAAACTGAGGGTCACTGAAAATGTTTTTTAATAGACAATGGCGTATCAAAACCTGTTTCCAAAAATCAAAACATTCAACAATATCTCTCTTAAATGCATTTCTTCATCTCTCTGTCTGTGTGTTTTCACTTCACACTCTCACTGTCTCTGTATAATGTGCTCCATGGTGGCCCACTGGTGTGGCCAGTTGTGTGTTGTCACAGTAAATTACTCTGACACACTGGAGGAGTGATGGCTCTCACTGGGTGGGATGAATGGAGAGGGTGTGTGTGTGTATTGTGACAGTACTGGGTTTAATTCTGGCCTTCATCACGGGACAACCATTTCCAACAACCCATCTGGACTCTGCAGGAGTTTGTTTCTTTAGATCGAGCACAATTAGATCTTGACTTTTCCATTATAAACTGATGCTGATATTTTCAAGAAATTACAGCCAGTCTGAATTTACCAATTGGGCATCATTTAATGAATTTATAGAAATATGTACATACACTACCGTTCAAAAGTTTGGGATTGGTAAGATTTTTTTCAAGGTTTTTGAAAGAAGTCTCTTTTGCTCGTCAAGGCTGCATTTATTTGTTCAAAAATACAATAAAATTCTGAAATATTATCACAATTTAATAGAACTGTTTTCTGTATGAATATATTTTAAACTGTAATTTATTTCTGTAATGCAAAACTGAATTTTCAACATCATTACTCCAGTCTTCAGTGTCACATGATCCTTAAGAAATCATTCTAATATGCTGATTTGCTGCTCAAGAAACATTTCTTATCTATGTCAAAAACAGTTAATATTACTGTGGAAACCATGATACATGAATATAATGTTAAAAAATAGAAATCTTTTGTAACATTATAAAAGTCTTCACTGTCACTTATAAATTTAGTGCATTCTTTCAGAATAAAAGTATTAATTTCCTTTAAAAAATCCTTGAGCAGTAGTGTAGATGTTTTTTATTTATTTGTATTTACATATATATTTCCAGAATATGCAGGTCTGAAATCTGGTATGACTGGCCTCTGCTTTCATCAATCTGCAATAAAATTACATATAATGACCGTAATGTTTGTGTTAATAAGTGGTCTGAGTTTGATGGATTTATTTGTGCAGTGTTTGTGTTTGCCACTTTCCTGCTCATCTGCACTTTCACGTCAATATATAGTCACACGGTGGTTCTTTCTCCAAGGAACTTTAGTATTTAACATGCAAATCCTCCTTTCATTCTTACTTGCAGATAAAGTCATTAAATATAACTTTGCCCGCAGTGTTTTCAAACAAGTTTGCATAAATTTAGTGAAGACCTGAGGGGGGATCATTGTGTGCCAACAGCATCACTGCATAAGTATGAACACGCTTCCACTCGCCGCTGGTGTTGCATAATCGAGTCATTAGGCGGACAGAAAGTAGAGCAGAGGGGAAGACGACAATGTAAATCTGTCATTCGTTCACCTGCAGACTTGCATGCCGTGACCTGACGTCCGGCTCTTTATTCACAGGGTGGAGGCGGCCCGTCAGATACAGTAGCTGGCATTTACTGAAATTCCTGGCCTTTGTACAGTGAGCTTGTATGAAATGGGCCGGGACTGATGCGTACGAGCATGTGTGTGAAAACAAACCCGTGAGTGTCTCTCCACACCTCCCTCTGAGCATGGAGAGCATGAAATGAGCAAACACTGCCAATGACTCTTTCAAAGCCCTTATTTTTCCACCTCTTTCCACTCCTCCGACGAGAAGGAGAAATCTCGTTTTAATCCAGATTAAGTGATCGCTGGTGCTCTGCTTCTGAAGTTACTTGACACACATGGAATTGGAAAATTTGAGCAACGTCTGTAAAAATGGACACCCTGTTAACTCTTTCTCAAAGAAAGCTGGGGATGTGTGTAAACAACATGGTTATTTGATGCTTTCTGAGTACATGACTAGTCAACTGTTTGGACAAATGTTCAAATGTTTTCCACATTTTACATCAAATCATCAAAACTATGGAAAAACACATTTAAGAATAGAAAGTTGTAGTCACCATAAATGTGACTCTTATGTTTGAGTTGTTTTTTGTCTAGATTCCAGCTCTAGATGTTCATCAACCAAATTCATGAGGTGCATCCTATGATGCTTTTTGAAGGATTTCACATCTGTGCTGCACTTGATGATGCTTTTCTTTCCAAATAAACAAATAAATATAAATAACTTAAATAAATTTAAGAAGACATTATATCTAAATAAATAAATGAATAAATAATTTCAAACAGCCATTTAAAAAACTATTTACATTTACATTTAGTCATTTAGCAGATGCTTTTATCCAAAGCGACTTACAAATGAGGACAATAGAAGCAATCAAAACCAACAAAAGAGCAACAACATGCAAGTGCTATGACAAGTCTCGGTTAGCCTAATGCAGTACACGTAGCAAGGTTTTTTTTTTTTTTTTTTTTTTTTAAACAAGTAGATAGAATATAGAAAAGCAAGCTAGTGTTTTAGTTTTTTAAGAAAAGCTAGCAGTTAGAGAATAAATATGCAATTGATAGAGGGTCAAGTGTGTGTGTGTGTGTTTTTAATAAAAAGGGAGATAAAATAAAATTAGAAAAGAGAATGCTAGAGTTAGAGGGTCAAATAAAGATGGAAGAGATGGGTTTTTAGCCGTTTCTTGAAGATGGCTAAGGATTCAGCTGCTCTGATTGAGTTGGGCAGGTCATTCCACCAGATGGGAACAGTTAATGAAAAAGTTTGAGAAAGTGATTTTGTGCCTCTTTGGGAAGGCACAATAATGCGGCGTACACTCGCAGAACGCAATCAAAAAATTTGAAAGAAAGAGAAAGAAAGAAAGAAAGAAAGAAATTGGTTAAGCAGAAATCATTAAATATAAATAAATAGATGCATGAATTTTGAGAATTTTTAAGCAGTAGCTAAAATAAACAAACAAATAAATTCTTACTATTAACTACGACTTTTTCCTCCAAAAACTCCAGCTTGAACATTCTACTAAACATCTGCTTTTCTGTTCAACAGAAGGAAGAAAGTCATGCAGTTTTGGAGTCACATGAGGGTGAAGAAATGATGACCGAATGTTCATTTTTGAATGAACTCTCCCTTTAAGTGGGCATTTGAAATATATAAACCAGAGAGAATTCAGGTTCTCTGTTGTGGGACTCTCTTCACTGTGTGTTTTAATGAGGTAACAGCAGCAGTATCTTGTGTCCTCCTCACTGAGGTGCAGCCAGGTGCTGTCACAATGCAATCCACGGCTTTGTCAACACACAGCTGAAGAGGTTCATCATAAACCTGTTTCTTTAGTCTTCCCTCCTACTTCTCCTCTTTTCCACTACTTCACATTCTCTAGTGTCTCGCCGAGACTTCTCAAAGCCTTTATGCTTCTCTAGATGAAAGACGTCTGAAGAGGGCCGCGTTTAGACAGAAGAGAAATGAATGTGAACATCATGAAAGATAAGAGCCACTGGTAGAATATAATGAGAATAATGCACTAACATAACTGATTAGATTTTTGTTCAAAAGTTTAGGGATTTTATTTTTTGAAAGAAATTAATAGTTGTATTCAGCATAGATGCATTAAATTGATCAAAATTGACAGTAAATACATTTAGAATATGTTACAAAAGATTTCTATTTCAAATAAATGCTTTTCTTTTAAACTTTCAGTAACACTTTACTTTGACCAATTCTCACTATTAACTAGTATTATGTGTGACCAAATTTTCTATTCTGAATATCCTGAAAAAAAAAAAAAAAAAAAAGGTTTCCACAAAAATATGAAGCAGCACTGTTTTAACTTTGATAATAATAGGAAATGTTTCTTGAGCAGCAAATTAGAAACAGCATATTGGAATGATTTCTGAAGGATCATGTGACTCTGTCGACTGAAGTAATGTTGCTGAAAATTCAGCTTTTCATCACAGGAATAAATTACTTTTAAATATATATATTAAAATAGAAAAGTCATTTAAAATGATAATATTTCACACTTTTACTGTTTTTTTATTTTTTATTTTAAATAAATGCACTCTTTTGGTGAACATAAATGATTTCTTTCCAGAATGTTAAAAATCTTACCAAACCCAAGGTTTTGAACAGTACTTTAAGAGTCTTATATTTGAGGTTGAGGACTTTTTTTCAGCACAGCAAATATATTTAGCTTACACTTACTAAGCCCTTTGGTATATTTCGCTGTCAGGTGTTTTTATCACTGAGGGACAGTAAATGTTGTGTTTGACTTTGTTTCAGAGCGTCACACTGTAAGTAGATGAATGCTGTAAAAACAGTTTGCAACGAGTGTCTCCGTTGACTAATTATCCTGCTAATGACACATAGGGAGTGTTTGGGGTTTGTGTCGAGGCCTGTTTGTGACTGTTTTAGTGCTAAAGTTTAACCAAGTTTCCTGCTTGTCCAGACAGAATGAGTTCATGGATTCGCTCCATCAGCACAAATGCTTAACCTGTGGTCAACACACACACAGATATTAGCAGAAAAAGCTGTGTGTTTCTACCTCAGTAAGATTTTTATTTCCATTATGATGGACTGTCAGTTTTTCAGTCATACAAAAACTATGATTAGTCATACATATTTCAGGAAGAGTTCATCCAAAAATTAAAATGAGCTGAAAATGTACCCCCCTTCAGGCCATCCAAGACATAGATGGGTTTGTTTCTTCATCAGAACAGATTTGGAGAAATGTAGCATCACATCATTTGCTCACCAATTGATCCTCTGCAGTGAATGGGTGCCGTCAGAATGAGAGTCCAAACAGCTGATAAAAACATCACAATAATCCACAAGTAATCCACACCACTCCATCAGTTAACATCATGTGAAGTGAAAAGCTGCGTGTTTGTAAGAGAAAAAATAATCCATCATTAAGGTAATTTAACTTCAAACTGTCACTTCTGGCCAAAATAAGAGTCCATAATCCATAATATTGCTCTATCCAGAAAGAGAAAGCAATATTATGAATATAGGACACTTCACAAGATGTTAATTGGTTGACTGGAGTGGTGTGGATTATTGTGATGTTTTTATCAGCTGTTTGGTCTCTCATTCTGACGGCACCCATTCACTGCAGAGGATCCATTGGTGAGAAATTGATATAATGCTACATTTCTCCAAATCTGATGAAGAAAAAACTCATCTGCATCTTGGATGGCCTGAGAATGAGTAAATTGTCAGCAATTTTTCATGTTTGGGTGAACTATTCCTTTAATAGCTTCATTTTGAGTAAAAGCAGCTGTACAAATGTCCAGTCACTTTCTTCAGTGTTGTTGTTGTAGTAGTAATTAGATCATCTTGGCCACTACTTCTCCCACATGTGAAAATTTCAGTACAACTAGATTGTTAAAATGCACTTCAACACCTTGATAACACAGCTTTATCAGCCTTTGAATTTAATTGTCACCATTTCAGCACTTTCTAGGCCCCAGACTTCCTAAAAGTCTGGGGGGATTTTCTTTTTCTTGCGATGTAATTTTGTCATGTTATAATTAAAAGATCAGAGGTTGATGACTCGTATCCTGAGTGGAATATGAAACAAATATGAAAAGATGTGTGTGTGCGTGCACATATGCCCCGGGCCTTAATATGAACCATATAAGTTGACTGTGGAAACATGGTGGTTTGTATGAAGAGAGGATGGAGTGATAGACTGGAGGAACAGCCACTGTGAACTTACCCAGATTCATTCTCAGTCTGAATCTTCATAATATAATGACCTCCACAGGTGTCACTCTTAAACACCTCAGATTAAAAAAAATTCCTCTTCCTATAGGAGTCATTTTCACTTGATATGGTTTTTGAGTTCTTCATGGTTCTTTGGAGATGCACCAAGAACTTTCTGAAGTCTATTATAGGTTTTTTAGATAGTGTACTGCTTTCTGGGTTCATATACATACACTACCATCCAAAGTTTTGGAGTCAGTGAGAAATTAATACTTTTATTCATCAAGGATGCATTAAATTGATCAACGCTGATAGAAAAGACATTTATAATATTACAAAAGATTTCTGTTTCCAATAAATGCTGTTCTTTTGAACTTTATATTCATCAAAGAATCTTTTAAAATGTATCACATTTTCCACAAAAAGCAACAGCACAACTGTTTTCAAAACTGATAATGATCAGAAATGTTTCTTGAGCAGCAAATCAGCATATTAGAATGATTTCTGAAGGATCATGTGACACTAAAGACTGTAGTAATGATGCTGAAAATTCAGCTTTGCATCACAGGAATAAATTACATTTTACAATATCTTCTAATAGGAAACAGTTTTAAATTGTAAACATATTTCACATTTTTTTTACTGTACTTTTGGTTACATGAATGCAGCCTTGGTGAGCAAAAGAGACTTCTTTCAGAAACATTAAGAAGTTTTCACAAGCCCATATGCAAATGACATTTTAGAGTTTCGGTCGGAGGATTTTAAAGAGCAATGACCCAAATTTCAATCTGTTTCTCACACAAACTAATTTATGACTTCAGAAGACTTGAAATATAAGCATATGGACTTCTTTTATGATGTGTTTTGTTTGACAAATGTGGTCACTATGAACTGTCGCATGGAAAATAACTTCAGAATTGTCCTTTTGTGTTCCACAGATAAAAACAACGGCATGTGGGTTTGGACAGACATGACAGAGAGTAATCAAAGACATAATTTTCATTTTTAGGAGTGAACTATTCCTTTAAGAACAAGAGTACAAACAGTTTTTGTGGTTCTCCTGTCGGATCAGAATGTGAAACCTTTTTGCAACTTCAGCAACCATAATTAAGACTGTTTGGAGCCATGTCATGTTTTAAGTGTTTTAAATGAGCAGAATCATTACATTGTCAAGGTTTTCATCACACAGATTAAAGAAACCTTTTTGCGGTAACTTACACCTACACTCATAAAACCATGGTACAGTGCACATGAAATATGTATCTTTAGAATAGCATGATAATGAGTCTCCTTAATTAAGTCTTTGTCTTAAATGGCTCATAAATGAGCCATGACTTGTCTTTGGTGATTTGTAGCGATGAAGGTTCTTAACCTCTGACCTTTCCTGTCACTTCCATGCATTAACAGTCCCTCATCCTTCAGCCCAGTGTGTCTCTTCCCTGCAGTCTTCTCATCCAGCCCTAGAACTCTGTGTGTGTGTGTGTGTGTGTGTGTGTGTGTGTGTGTGTGTGTTGGTGAAGTGTCCAGATTCTTCAGATGTCTGGGCTGCTCCTTTCTGGAGTGCCTGGAATATTTTGCATGCCTGTCACTAGACTTCTGCAGCGAGTATGAGTGTTCGATTTTTCATTTGGGCCCTGATCAATCTGTAAAAGCTGCATATATTATTAGGGACTAAATTAGTGTATTTTAAGCACCTTCTAGAAATAAGCTTATGCAAAAAATAGAAGAATGTTACATATTTTGCACGGATCTGTGATGTATGTGATGCCACTCAAATTCGCATTTTCTTCAGAAAATGTAACACTCAAATAGAATATCTTTAATTTAGAACATTTTGAAATTGTTTTATATTGTTACATTAATGCATCACTGTGCAACTATATTCTAACTATATGCACCTATATCAGTGTTTACAAAGCTAACAAGTAAACACAGATATGATATAATTGCTACTTGAAAGATAAAGTTCTTAGATTCAGTTTTTATATTTATGGACAAACCAAGACCTTGCATTGCATTGCAAAACACAAATCTTTCCTGGAATGAACAGGGTTGGTTTCTCAACTTATCACTGTTTGTATCAGTCTCAGCTGGCGATAAGATTCATACAGATCAATGCATTTGATTGGAAAAGTCATGATGAGATCTGTTTATTCCTTTAAAGGTGTTTGAAAGGAAAAGAAATGCCATGTTTTGAAACATTTTATTTTATTATTTTTATTTTATTTTTTATTTTTTGGCTAGGGAGAAACATCCCTAGAGATAATGTTTTATTTTATTTTTTTAAATATGATACTACTGATTTAGTTATTCTCCACACATTGCTAGGGCTCTCAAAAATTATGCCAAACAGTTCTGCCTGCCTTTAGGTTTCATTCACTTCATATTTCAGATATGACACCTGATCAAATCTTTATCTTAATATTACTTATATACATAATGTAGTTATAGTTATATTTTAGAAAAGCATTGTTTGTTTGTTTATTTATTTATTTATTTATTTATTTATTTTACCTGTGATAACCTGTGTCATCTTTGGAATATTTGAGCTCAAGTTTATTGTATTTCTTAAATGACTGTGTTTTTGGTTCCTAACCTGTGGTTAAACTCTGAATGAGGTTTTGTTCTGCTTACTGTATCCACAAGGAAGTGGCATATAACGCTTGATGGACCGCAGTTTGAGATCACCACAACCACTAATGGCATCACTAAAGCTGCAACACAGGGCCATTTATTGCTAATGCTTGCTGTCCAAAGGTGCCAATCTCACAGTAAGGAACACCACAGGCTCCTTAACTGGCTTTGTCATTCATATACATATAAAAGAGTGCTATTAGAGAGACCAAAAATCATATTCACACAGTTTTCCACCTCTTACTTGCAGTAAGTGACACTGGTGAACCACGACCATTTTAAAAATATAGTTTTCCTTGTATGTTTGATCCCAAGTTATTTGGCTAATGGCACTATCAAGACATTAAAGACTTGACGGAGGACCATTTTCAGGCCATTAAGCAGCCACATAGCAAATAGCATCATGGCTGTGAGTTTTGTAAGAATTTAGGAAAGAGTTTGGTAAGATTTACTCATGTATTTCTTTCTTTCTTTATATTGGGAGAAACATCTCTAAAGGTAATAATCTGTAATAATCTTATGTTTATAAAACCTGTCGTAATAATGAACTGTTTGGTATTCAGTTGTTTTCCACAAATAAAATATTTGCAATAACTTCTAAACATTAAATGCTCTCAAAATTACTTGTAGATTTGATCTTTTCTTTTTTTTTTTTTTCTTTTCTTTTCTTTTCTTTTGAAAAACATTCCTAAAGAAAATAATTTTACATTTTTAAAACCTTAATCATAAACTTTTTGGTATACAGTTGTTTTCCACATATTGCAAATGCTCCCAAAAACACTTGTAGTTTTTATTTTATTTTATTTTATTTTATTTTGAGAAACATCCATAAAGATAATAATTTTGTGTTTTTAAAAAACTGCCTTAATCATATAATGTTTGGTATTCAGTGGTTTCCAAATATTGCAGATGCTCTCAAAATTCTTTGTAGGTTTGAGATTTATTGTATTTTATTTTTTTCCACACATTGCAAATGCTTTGATTGGAATTTATTTTATCCTTAAAGATATTTTATTATATTTTATTTATTGAGAGAAGCATTTCTAAAGATAATAATTTTACATTTTTACATCCTATCATAGTCATAAATTGTTTGGTATTCTTCCAAGTATTACTTTTAGGTTTGTTATCAAGTCATTCAGCTAATGGTGCTATCTACTTTTGGGCCAGTAAGCAACTGCACAGCAAATAGCATCATGGCAGTGTGTTTTGCGTGTGTAAGAATCACCTTTATCTAGTTTAAAATGCTTCTCTGTTCTTATTGAGGTCTTCTATACTAAGTAAGGATCAGGGCTAACTATAGTACTTGTGCGTGGTTGACTTTCGTATGTGCCATTACAAGTGGATTATTACACAAAACATGTTAATACACGGCAAAGAACACCTACGCAGACATTATCCTACAATTATTTTGTCCTCTATAATTTAGATAATGAAGTATTTGGCACACCTGAAGTCAAATTGCACCAAACACTTTAAATTGTTTCTTAATGATCATAATGAATATTTATTCTCATGCAGGTTGCCAGGGAGATGATACGTGACATCATGTTTTTCTTGCCCTCATAGTGACACGGGGAGTAAGTGTTTGTTCTCCGTGTGAATAGTTTTTCTTTTCGTCTCCTCTCTGAGTAAAACAAACTCTGCATTTTGGTAGGATTGTTTTGAAACCAAAAGCTGACCAAACAATTGTCTGGCATAAATCATAACTTGCTGTCAATAGACAGAAGGGCAGCACACAGCAGGCTGGTCACATGACTCCTTTTGGAGGTAAAATAACAGCGTAGTATCGACGATCTCGCTGAAATCACTCAGCATTAGCATAACAGCAGGACTGAGCTGTAATGAACGTTCTCATGCTCAAGTCCATTAGCTGCGTTCTGATTGCTCTATTGACTAAATAAATAACTAGTGTCTGTGATTGTGTGTTTTTCTTATTTATACTGCTGTCATTAGCTGCTTTCCAAATTGCATACTTATAGTAACTGTATAAGAATGCATGTTTGACAGTATTCATGAAACATAAACAGAATGAATCTGTGTAAACTGTTTGTTAAACAGTTCTTATGTATTTAGTTATATTTAATTGAAAAAATTACCTAATAGGTTTTTAAGGATGATTCACTCTGAAATTTGTTCTATTCGTAGTCAGTATTGTGTGGAAGCCTGTTTCCGCCTGAGAATAAAAAATAAAAAAGGTAATTGCAACATTTTATCTCACAATTTGGACCTTTTGTCACATTTCTGAGTTTATATCTCACAATTCAGACTTTTTTTGAGAAAAATTTGTGAGATATGAACTTGCAATTCTGTGAAAAAGTCAGAATTGTGAGAAGTTAATTTCTAGTAATTCTGAGTTTATATCTTGCAATTCTGAAAAAAAGTTTGAATTGTGAGATATAAACTAAAATTTGTAATACAAGAAGTCGCAATTACCTTTTCATTAGTACAAATATTATGATCCAAACTCAATCATTTCTGAAAGTTAATTGCTGAAATGGGTGGTTTCAAACAATTAACATTTTGAATTAGTTTTTAATTTTTGTATTTTCCAATTTCATTTTATTTAAAGTTTTATTATTTATTTATTATTTTTTATTTTATTATTTATTTATTGACTTTACAATTTTATTTCAATTTTAGTTTTGCTTTAGTACATCAAGTTAAATCAAAATGAGAAATATTGCTTTGGAAACAAGCTGAAAGTTTTTTCTATTTTTATTTCATTTTAGTTAATGTTTATTTTATTTCAAGTAACAAAAATGCATTTTTATGTTTTTTGTTTTACTTTCAGTTAATTATAACCACTCTGGTTCAAGGGTTGCTAAGGGTTGCAAGGGTCAGCTAAAAAAGCATGTGTGGTTGCACCTATAGCATACTGTGTAAAATGTTCTTCGATTTGAGACACATTGGCTATGTTTGGATTAGCATACTGTCATACTGTACATAGGATGCAAATATAGTTTTATGACAGGATTCCACTAGTTTTTGACTGTCACAAATCACCACCTCATGTTGCATGAATGTGCAGTATTCCATACTCTGACCTTACTCTATTTTTCCAATCTGTTTATATGTTTTCTCATGTTGCGGATGAGTTAGTACAAGTATTAAGATTTTAGTTCATCGGATATTGCTTGTGATTTACACCGTTGGTTAGATCCTAACATCTTCAGCTGGACGAGGAGGAAAGTGAAGAACAGCGCGACGTGACCCACCTCTTTCAATTCTGTCTTTTTCTCTCTGACTCTCACTAGCTGTCCTATTGTGTTTGCTAAATGTGGCAGGCCTGTAAGACAGCCATAAAAACAATGTAAATCTGGCCGGGACAGGCGATGTGGAAGCGCATGAAAGACTGTATAGTCCATCTTTTATTTCACACCCCTAAACCTGTGGCTTGTCCCCTCCTTTTCCCTCTTCCTTCTCATTGCGATCCAAACTGTCACCTTTTATGGGAGTGTGTGATGGCTTCACTGTGTATGAGTGAGCGAGAGAATCTGGCCTAAAGGAAGAAAAGCCGTGATCGAAGGCCCCATTCACCGCTTTCTTTAACAGCCTTATTAGCTGGCTCGTTCGGAGTGAATGGGAACGTTTCTTTTAAGAGGAAGAGGGAAAAAAAGCAGGAGGCTCAGGCAGCCTGGTGGAGAGGAGAGAGGAAAAACAAGAGGGAAAGGCATATTCGCCACAGTTCCCTCCTCCTCTCCTAATCCCGCTCTCCTCCGCGACTCTTTAGCTTTCTCCTTCGGATCGGTGAAAAGGGCCTGTCCAATGGAGAAGACAGTTTGGAAGGGGAGTGTGGAGCGCGGCAGGGGGGCCCCTCAGTCTCTGACATTTAGGGGTCATTGATTAGGGAGCCTCCTTGTGTGAGCTCTGGGACAGAGAGGGCTCCACGGGGGAGCTGCGTGAGGGAGTCTATCGGGCACAAGAAGTAATGCTGGGAAAATGACGGGCTCCGTATGCAACAGTATGGCTGATAAGTAGTGCAGCTTACACAGAGATGAAAGGAAATTACAAATCTGTCATTATTTACTCACCCTCATGTCTTTCTAAACCTTTTACCAAACTTTACACAGCTCTTTTATAGTTTATAGTGCCCACTTCTTTCAAGATCCAGTAAAATAAAAATAGCTATAAGATAGATTGATTGATAGTTTTGTATTAGAAAGAAAATTGAGTTTTCTGCTCTTCTGTAGCTCTGAAATCTGTAATTCTCCATGAATCTGTGAAAAATAATAATCAGAAACATTATACGTTTAAACCATGACGTTGCTTAAAACAAGGCAAAAATATGATCTGATCATGGCATTTTTTAAAAATACGGTAGAAATATTCCACCCTATAACCACTAATAATTTATTTTAAGTGTTTTAGACTTTGTTTAGAGGCTTTTTAAAACCTGGTTTAGACTTTAAGAAAATGTAAAAAAATATATACACTACTGGTCAAAAGTTTGGAATAATTAAAAGTTTTTAATGTTTTTGAAAGAAGTCTCTTATGCTCACCAAGGCTGCATTGAAGTGTTAAAAATACATAAAAACAATAATATTGTGAAATATTATTACAGTTTAAAATAACTCTTTTCTATCTGAATATTTTGTAAAACGTATTTATTCTTGTAATGCAAAGCTGAATTTTCAGCATCATCACTTCAGTCTTCAGTGTCACATGATTCTTCAAAAATCACTCTAATATGCTGATTATTATATATTTCAAATACTATTTCAAAATGTTTTACTGTTTTTGATCAAATAAATGCAGCCTTGGTAAGAATTCTTTTAAAAACATAAAAAAAAAAAATCTTTATTTCAAACTTTTGACTTGTTTTGGCTACATTTTTTATCTGTTTTGTTAGATTTGTCAGCAGTGTATGATCTTGTCAGCTTATTCTGATTTTGTACAGTTAAAATTGGATGTTTGTGAAAATATCAACATTAAATTCTCAACCTGTTATTGTATTAAAAAAGCATATCTCAACATATACTGTTGAATGAATATTTTAAGATGTCACAATACAATTTATTAACAGTTACATACATATTTGTCTGACAGAATGTTTTAAAACGTCAAATCCATGAAATGGAAAGTATCATGACCCAAGTATGTATGCAATTTAAAAGGCCCTGGGGTCTCTGGGACCCCCAAAGGGTTAATAATCCGACAGATCTGCCACCAGGTGGCGCTGTTGCAGTGAATGAATGGCATTCTGCAGCACTGGAGCTCGCGCAGGGGAGGAGGGAGACCCCCAGTTCCGGACAGACTTTGCAGGATTGCGCAGAACTGCTTGAGTCACTCGGAAGGAGCTCCAGCTCTGAGCTCTGTGCTCTGTGATTGGAGGAGAAAGACCGAGTCCAAAAACTATCAGCCAGGAAACGTCTCGGGTTTCAGGGGGGAGTGACATTTCTTCAGGGGGTTGGAAGGAGAGAGAAAAAAAATCTGTGTAAACCTGACAAAGCGTCTGAGAACAGCCAGTATCCTCAGAGACTGCGCTCGTGTCCCTGGATGTGTATTTTGGGATGGATGTTTTATTCGCCGTTTGTTGCAGTGTTGCATCTCGTGTAGCTGAAGGCTGATGCGCGTTTGCACGAGCCGTCTGGTGAAGCAACAACTACTTGGTTTACGGACGAAAAAAAAAAAGTTTCTGGGACGCGTAACTGTTTTCCTCTCCTGGAAGGATTTACACACACGCACGGATACTATCGGTGGGTCGCTATTGGCATGCGATCCTGTCGTTGGTGCCCCATTGGATTTGGGAATAGGGAATAGTTTTGGTCGCATTCCTGACTGGATTCGGCCCATGAGCTCCCTGTTTATATGCGGATCCTGAACTTCACTATCAGCTCTTTCTCTGTAAGTTCTCAGTGTTTCTGTTTATATATTAAGCGGAGTTGTGCTTGTCTTGTGGAAATGCAACTTTTTGTCATTTGTTGCGGCTTTACGCGTGTTTCATTATCGTGGCTTCAACTTTTAAAATACGCAAATGTTTCTTACTAAGTATGATTATAAATGCGCACAAATTTGGATATTCTAGGCTATATCTAAAGTTACGTGAAGTTCTCTGAAAAATGTCATAACTTTTATCTTTTATGATCAGTGATAGCCTTGTCAGACTCTTTTGTCAAGATTATTTAACAAAATATTTTCACTTAGTTTATCTAAATGTATGCACACTTAGTGTGTATGCATTTTATCTTTCTCCCTTTTTAGTTTTTAAAGATAAAGACAGCTTGCAAAGTGTAAAATAATGAGTCTGTGCTTATGAAACATCAGATACTACTTTCACTGTATATATATATATGAGAAAAATGTCATTTAAAAATGTCGTCTTAAATGAAAGCTGCAAGCCAACGCTAATGCAATAGGTACGTGACATAAAATCATAAAAGTAAACGTTCATAAAAGCCTGTTATATGAACGTTGATGAGAAATAGTGCATAAAGTCAAAAATAAGTCAAAATGGTTAAATCAACACTTACATTTGTAGTTCCTCCTCAAGCGTCATGGTTTTCAGAAGTGTGATTTTAATGCATTCAATACGCAATCGTGTAGAACGTGCACATTTGTCGAACACGCCAATCTATTCAAATTCAAATTTGGATTCGAATTCAAAAAGCAACCCATTTTTGTGTTTTTCAGGAACAGTCTGGCCTACCTGTTGTTTTCTCTCTCTCTTTTTAAAGTGTCGTTTAATCATCGTAGTGGCAATTAAAGTATCCCCAGGCTTCCTGCCCTGAAATCTGTGGACACGATAATATCTCATAAAAATGAAACAGACTTACATGAGTTTGCTTTAGAAAGTTTACTTTGCCTTTATAAATAAATGGGTTTTGGATTTCCTTAGTCAATAGCCTGTTAGTGATAAACTCACAGATGAAACAAACTAGAATGTTATTTGCATAAATCAATCAATAATTAACTCTAATCATAATTTAGATACTAATTAGAGTTGATCGAATGATAAAATATGTTAGTCTTCAGTAATAAAATCATGATAAACTCATTAGGCTTCAAATGTAATCAAAGAACACAGTACAGCTGATTCCAGGGGAACATCAGTGTTTTTCTTTGCACTGGCATTAAATCCTTTCTGTGTATTCTGATTTGAATATGAATAGGACGCTGATTAACGCCTTCAGATTACGACAGCGCTCTAAAACAACGCTTTCGCGAGAAAAGTTCTCTAAAGGTGACGTCATGGATTGCATTGGGAAGTCTTTTTCAAAATCATGCTCATGCAGCAAACTCGGGAATCACTGACGGTGATTTGCTCACTGTTTCTATCCAGCATGAGCAAAATGCGTCTTGCAATCTCTAAGTGCATTAGTTATCAAACCTGTAAAGTTAACTGCATGACGCATGATTACAAATGAAAATAAACTAGTGCTCGTGTTACAGCATCAAAATCCTGCATTGCTCACCTCTCACAGTAAAAAAAAAAAAATCTGCAGAGGAACCCCACCAGCTGTCAATCATCCCACAAGCATTAAAGCCTGCTATAAATGCAAGCGCACGATCACAGAACAGATCAATACCGCATTTACGCGCCAGATCTCCGGAGTGCGCGTCCACTGACTGATTGACTGATTCCCGCGTTTTAGTGGTCTTGTTTTGAATGTTTGAAATCACATTTTTGTTTGTGCAAATGAGTTCTAAACTGCCAATGAAGTTGTTTCTTTTAGAATAAGAAAAAAATGCAAGTCTTGTGAGAGAGATATAAGTGATATGATAAATAGATCGATATATAATGTATATCTTAAATGCTTAGGATAAAAGTGTCTACAAAATGCATAAATGTATTTAAATGAATGCATGGGAACATCCATAGTTTTTAAGCTAGAGTCCCGATAAAATAAACCACTGTTTAATAGTGATGTTGGAAAATTGTCTTCTACATTATTAGTCTGTCAGTTCTTTAGAAAGTTAGCCAAAGTTGCAGGCAGTGGCTGATGAAGGTGTTTTGTCGGGTTAGTGTGTAGGTGTCAGATCACAGAACTGGTAGGTCTAAAGCATCAGAGCTGTGTTATGTCTGTGGCAAGTCTCGTTTAACAGCATTTTGACACGTGGGCCTTTAGTTTCTATCTGTCTCTTTCATAACTAGGCCCACGCACTCTCTGCAAGATAGTTGTGCTTCAGAGTCTGAGTCTGATTTGAAATATTCACACTAGATATGTAGAGCCCATGCTAGGGAGTGTTAACCAGAGTGTTTTATGGATTGTGCATGGCACCTAGGATCTCAAAAGATGCTTTTCTAATTGTTTCTCCTCTTGTTTTTATTTTGGGGATCACCTGCCCCATCGCTGTCCTCTCTGCTGCCCTCCTCAGCCCAGGTGATTGGTGGGAATTCCAGTGAGTGACCGACCGTACAGCCTGCAGTTCATGGTTGGGTGGAGCCCCTCAGATGGGATCTGTGTCCAGGGGGAGGCCGAGGAGGGGGGGATGGGGAGACACGCCCGCTGCTGACGGGATGTCCGCCCGAGGGTGGCTTCTGGGTGCGCTCCTACTTTTGACCCTGGCAACGGCGTCCGTGGGAAGGCCTTCGTCAAAGATTGCTGAAAAGGTGGAGACCGCGAGTGAACGTGAAGGTAAGGAATAAGAGCGACGGAATATCATTTAAGGAAAATTCCTAGTTTTTACAGCAGGATCTTGTTAGGAATATTCGATACTTCAGTGTTGACAAGATGCTTCTTTACTGCTTAATGGCTATTAAAACAACCATCTTCTCCTACGCTGCTGCACCTATGTGTGAAAATATTTTGTTTTTATTGGGGGAAGTCTTGGGGAAAATAAAGAATTTGGGTGAAACAAAACATTGCCGCACGGAATTTCTCGTGGTATAGGTAGGATTCCTCATGGCTTCATACATCATTAGTTAGGACAGATTTATGGGATGAAATTTTTCATAAACAGTTGTGTTCAGCCCTTCAAGACAGCCAGGAAAGTTCTGACGAGGTGCTGGTTCGCAATGATGTGTGGTTTGGAGGTTTTATGAGTTGCTGTGTGCAAACCCTAGGAAGTACTTCTTTTGCATGGAGCACGTCTTTGAAACTCCGATAATTATGTGGAGAAAGCAGTTTGAGCGTATATCTGGCGTCTTTGAACTGCGAACCCTGAGGTTTTATAATGTATGGAATTATTTTTCGTATGCTATATACTCACAGCAGCTCGTTTCGAAAGAGTCGCTTTTAGGATTTTTGTGGTTCCACTCGTAACGTCTCTTTTCCTTTCTCCCCCCATATTTTCTCTCTCTCCATCTGTCTGAGTTTAATATTGTTCAGAGTTGAGGACCACACACATACCTGCTAGCTTGGCATGCAGATGCAAACCAACTCGTATTAGTTTGTTTGGGAAGAAAATAAACCTTATATGCTTTCAGATTTGAACTAAAATGAAACAAGAGATTCTCCGCTCTTTTTGGAGGTTTCCTGACTTCCTTTTAACGGGATGTGGTTTGTCATTGTCTTCATTCCTAACTCTAAGTAAAAACACTCATTTTATTTGGTTCTTTGGCACATTCTGAAGTGGTAAATTCCCAGTGGTGTATCCTGGCCCAGTTTTGCCACATTCTACCATTAAGTAGTTGCGATTATTGATGTTATTTTTCCATTTCGTTTGGGGCAGCAGGTAATGAGAACTGTTGCGTTGGATAAGACTGCTTTTGTTCTTCTGGCTTTAATCACTATGTTAATTAACGGGTTGTCAAACACAATCACTCGAAGCCCCCACCCCACCCCCCAACCAACACTGTCCAGATGCCCTTTGACCTCAGGGTTAAAAGAGGTCCATAGTAGGGTTAAAGGGAAAGTTCACCCAAAAATAAAATTCTGTCATTATTTACTCAACCTCACGTTGTTCAAAACCTGCTTGACTTTCCCTTTTACTTAGAATACAAAGTAAGATATTTCGAAGAATTTCTGCTCTTTCCAATAAAATGGAAGCATATCGTAAGCAGCTTTTAAGGCTATTTTTCAACCACAAAGGACAAAAAAACCCCATCAAAATGTTCACCATATTTTTAAGTCTTTTGATAATGATTTGTTAAAAAGGAAATTTAAGTTGTTATTCAGTGAAAATTGGAGTAGACTTGTATGGACTACTTTTATGTTGCTTTTTATCCTTGAAACTCCTTTTATTCTTCCTTTGTATGGGAAAGAGCAGCTCAGAAATGTTTTAAAATATATTGCTTTCCACAGAAGAAAGAAACTTATACAAGGGTGAGTACATGAAAGATTCTGCTGTTTTGGATGAACTGTTTCTTTAAGAGTAAAGCCTCGCTTAACGTCTCAAATACAAAAGACATTCTATTACGCAATATCGAAAAGTTTCATAACTTTTCATCTTCTAATGCTAGGTGGTGTATGTTGTGGAACTTTGTAAGATGATTTGCACTTTTCTCTCCTATCATATGATGGAAGATTATGGGAGGTCATGTGACGGAGGATTAAGTGGCTGAAGTGGTGTCATGTGATGTGGATAGGCTGGGAGGATTTGGTGAAAGGTAGAGAGCGCTAACCACACCAGTTTCTTGTGTTACAAATGCAACTCAAGTAGTTGAATGGTTGTGCTAAGCATGTTTACTTTTTGTACCAAAGAACACTATATGTATCAGTTCAACAAAAAAAAGCCTGCCATTAAACGCCCACCCCTGGAGGGAGACTACAACAGCCCCCACCTGATGCATGCAAAGCCCACCAAGGGCTCGGTTGTGTTTCTGGGAGGGGTAATTGTTAAGATAGCATATCAGTTTAGAATTCCTACAGAGTTTCACGTGAGCTGTTTTTTCGAGTTCTACAATAGAAATATTCCATTACCTTCCCGAATCAGCAACGTTGCTAACTTAAAATGAGTTTTATTTGGAACAGGCTTCTCTTTAGACGTGATAAAGGCTGGGAGAGCCGTCGAAATCTTCTCAGAGGTGGGAAAACAACACATTGTGAAAGTGTGGGAAAGCAAACTTGGATCAAATGTAATCTGACAGGGCTTAGCGCACAATAGAGTTGAAGATCTTCACCCTTTATTCTCTCATTCCCTGCCGCCCCATAAGGTTTGTGGTTGGTACCAGAGGTATGGCCAAGCAGACCCAATGGTGGAAAATGTGGAATCGCACAAGCTTGGTTCTGATCATTGTTATTTGGATTGTGTGATTTATTTATTGTCATTGGAGTGGTTCTGCTGGTGTTTTAGTGTGCTTGTGTGCCCTGTTGGTTTGGACAGAATTAGACAGTCAAACGGAGCTTTGATGATGTTTAAAACATTGGCTGGAGATCCAAGCGAATCTCTCGCTGTCTTTCCTGCCATCACTCTTTTTTCCGGAATCGTCCCCAATTCTTTGCTCTCTGCCTTTTTAGCCTGAGGGTTTTCTTCTCACAACCCAGACGTTCCTGTTCGCGACAACGACTATACTCGAAGCCGT
Source organism: Spinibarbus caldwelli (assembly GCA_039654775.1). Classification (NCBI taxonomy): domain Eukaryota; kingdom Metazoa; phylum Chordata; class Actinopteri; order Cypriniformes; family Cyprinidae; genus Spinibarbus; species Spinibarbus caldwelli. The sequence goes on from CM077243.1 coordinate 4,345,147, forward strand.
AACACCAGAACTGTGAGAGATGCTCAGCTCATCTCTCGATAAGCGTGCCTTAAACTGGCCACCTGCATACAGTAGGGGGTTTCCTGGGTGAATCATTCTCTGTTTATACCAAACGTCCTAAATCATGATAGTAAGTCCCTGTAATAAAAGTGTCAGCTCACACCCTTTGTTTATTGTGTTTTCTCCAGTGAATAAAGACATACTCTCCCACTAAACAAACTAAAAAATATTTTCTCCAGAAAATGTTTATGTTGCAATTGGCTGTTGTCAACCTTTGCAGTGTTTTTTGTTGATACTTGTGTGCTGTATATGCTGTATATTAGGAAACACAGTGATTTGATTGGAAATTGTTTGAATTCTTTGTATATGTATAAAAAAAAAAAGAAAAAAAAAAAAAAATATATATATATATATATATATATATATATATATATATAAAATACAGTATATATATATATATATATATATATATATATATATATATATATATAGCCAATGATACGATACATTAAAGATACGTATGAAACATGTACCAATGCGATGCGATACGATTCACCCCTTTTTACGATGCAGTGCGATCCGATTTCGATTTGATTCAACACAATGTGATTTGATGCAATACGATGCAATGGAGAAAATAAGATCACTTTTAATGCCTTGAGGCTTGTTTCATAAAACAAGTTAACCAAATAAGCCTCACTTATTTCATTTAGTCTGACTCATTGTCAAATGATTTGGTTCCATAAAGCAAATTTAACATAGGCCTAGATCAAGCTTAGTCACTGTGGCAACTTATGCTGGGAAACTAACCTGGTCTAAAGCAGGCCAACTGTCAGGCTAAGCTGAGCTCCTCTGACACTGACCAATAGGAACACAATGATATTACCACTGTCACACATACTATTATTTGACCTCTTTTTTTTTTATTTTTATTTTTATACAGTTTCTTGCCATGCAGCCTTTTTCTCTGGTTTTATGACAGCTGTACCTTTTATAGTTTGCAGAACAGATAGCGAACATTAGAACATTACAATCTAAAATTGCTCTTTAAAGCATTAAAATAACTAAATTAAAAGTTAGAATCACTGAATTAAAAATGAAAATAAATAAATAAAGAAAATGACTATTTTAACTGCTATAAGAAACACTCATTATTATTATTATTATTATTATTATTATTAGTATTGGTACACATTGTGTTTATCATTGCTTTCTGTTTCTGTGTACACTCTTTATTGTGTTTAAAATCAATAAAAAAAAACATGGGGGAAAAAAAGAAAAAAAAGAAACAGACTAACTTATTTGTACTAATTAGTACTGTACTAGCTTATATTTGATTTACCTATTACAATAGTCCCTTTACAGTCACTGCTATAATAAAAATACACATATATGTAGGTTTAAAATTCTACAAAAGACATATTTAATGTCCAACAACAAATATTTTAGCAAAATGTATATTTTACTCAGAATTATTGCGCTCCTATTCGATTGCGCTCTGTCTGTTTAGCGCATGCGTGCAGCAGCGCTCGTTGCTCTCGCGTGGATATGTTTGCATGACTTTCTAACATTTACAGATGAAAAATATACCTGTGACATGTCACTTATGCACTGAAGAAAACACAACGTCTCAAATGCACTAAACAGCACAGATATATTCGCTGTTTGCCATGGTGGATCGATTTGATCCATGATCGACATTAAGGTCTGCTTAAGAATAAGCGTGCACAAATTAGTGAGATTGTGTGAATTTAATTGGTCGTTTATGGAACCGCTTTAGCCCCGATTGATTTGTTAGGTTATTTCAAGTCAGGTTTTGGACTTTAATCCCCATTTTTCCTCGGGTCTCCGTGGTTTAGTGATTCGTCATATTCACGCAGCAGCGGTGATGAGAGAACGTGCTTGAGACACAGTTGGAGAAATCGATCACAGATTAGTCACTTTCTAAATAATAAAAGTATAGCGCATCCACTAGTAATTATATATAAATAAATCGGTTTTTACCAATGCAAATATGTTAGAAACAATGCATCGTGATATAAATGACAACTTGTAGCCGATGCACACTTTTTAAACCAATGCATCGCATCGTTAACATTTTATGCCGATGCACCGAGCGAATCGGGGAAACTTTTTTTTTTTTTTGCCCCATTTTATTCACCTAAATCACTTAGAAACTAACTAGCACACCTCTCCTCAAGAAGTGGCAAGATTTGATGCATAATTCATGCCCATAGCACAAATAGCACAGAGCAGGTTACGTGCAAATTTTAAAGTTAGCAGTTTGCTCAAATCCACCACCAAATTCCAGTGTTTATATGTGACTCCAGAGGTTTTGGAGGAAAAGTTGGCCAATGAGATTTGCCCGGATGCTTGTGTTGCCGTGTGCGCCCCTGAGAGGCCTGTGCTTTTGGCTGGGCATGCCATTGTCATGACAATAAAGCTTGCAGAATTACAATTTGAAAGGCGATCGTGATTAGGAAAGAAAAAGAACAGCTATGGAAGAGTGTTGGGATTTAACTGGAGTAGAAAATGGGAAGGGTGAGAAAATAAGGAAGGAGGGGAACGTGGAAGGAGAACAGGACGAATGCGCAGGTTGCGTAGAGTTAACTTGTGTGGGGCGGGTGGATTGTCTGCTGAACCCCTGTGATTTAATTATCAGTGTTCGATAAAGTAAGCGTCACTGTGTTTAAACAAGCCCCTAACCCTAACTACTAAAGTTTGGAGTGTGACTTTTTGCTGTTAGACTTGTAAGGAGGACCTGAGGAATATCTAGGGTCCACAATGTCATCAAGACTTCAAGGTGAATCTGCAAGCACCCACCTAGCAACACCACAGCAACCTCCTAAAATAGCTTTGCAACATGATGAAAACTTTTGCATGTGCAAAAACTGTTCTGATGTTTTTTTTTGTTTTTTGTTTTTTTGTCAAATTGAAGTCCTTTGTGTGATTTTAATTAATGCTTTACATTTTTATTGAATATAATTACTTTGGCCATAATATTAATGGAAGCAAATTTGATTTCTTGAAGTTTTAATTTAATTGTAAGACTTTAGCATTGTTATTAAATTATATTTGGCATCAAAAACGACTTTTCCTTTGCATGGGCAAAGAAAAATGCAAAAATGCATTTTCTAAATTGAAGTACTTTGTGTGATTTTAAATTATCATTCATCATTCATCATTCATTCAATTAATCATTTTTGATATAAGATTAATGGAAATAGATTTGATTTTTTGATGTTTTATTTAATTTTAATAATTCTGCATTTTTATTAAATAGCATTTGGCATCCATGTTGACTTTTGCATGAGAAAAAGTGATTTAGAAAATTGCAAAAATGCATTTTTGTAATTGAATTACTTTCTATGATTTTAAGTAATGTTTTAATTTTTAATTTAACAAAATAAGTATTTTTTCATTCTTATTTCTTTACTTTTGGCATCAGTGAAGACCTGCATGAGCAAAAACTGAAAAATAGCAAAAATGCCTATTTTTAGTACTTTATGTGATTTTAAATAATGTTGCAAACTTTCATTTTATGCAATGAATAATTTTAGCCATAGTAATAATAGAAATAGGTTTGTGGTGTTTTAATTTAATTTTAAGATTATGCATTTTTATTCAATTACATTTGGCATCAACTATGACGTGTGCATGAACATAAACTCTTCTTAAGAAAGTTAACAAAAAAAAAGATTAGATTTTTGATAATTTAGTTTAATTTTATTTAATATTTATATATTTTTTTATTAAACTACATTTGGCATTAACAAATATACTAGTACCTTATGAACACTTGGGGGTTTGCAATTCCCTGGTTGGACAAGTGGAAATAGTGTGTATATGTCTGTTATCAGCAGGGCTCTGAACCGGTTCAAGGAACGAAAACGAAAACCGGAAATGAACGAAATTTTGACTGGAACAGAACTGGAAACAGAAACGAAATCAAATTTTATAGTTCTGAACAGAATCGAAAATTTGAAATGGCCATTAACCGGTTAATAACGTTATTTTATCATTCCATTTAATATTTGAAATTTGCTGTCAACCAATCAGGAATTCAAGTAGCTAGACTATGCAAATGTGATGCTGATGCATCCAATGAGTGAAATGCCCGCGCGCTCAGCTGTGAACTCCTCATAGGTAAGTCGCAATGCACTGGCGTTTATCCGAGAACAGTGTAAAGCCCCGTTCAGACTACACAATTTTTTTTTTTGTCGGTAATGACAGTCACTGTGTCAGATTATGCGATTTTGACTCATAAAATCTTACCGTCATGAACAAGAAACATGTCAGACTATACGATGCTACCTGAGCATTCATCGCATGCCGTCATTAACGACTCGTGTGCTGTCATCGATACAGTGCGGGACAAGACAGAAGGCGCTATGAGCGTAAACAAACAATGGCTAGCAAACAGCGTGTTTTGCCCTGTCTTGTCATCAGAAAAGCCCAAAAAAGAAAGAAAACCCGACAATGGACACAAATCTGGATTGCATGAAGAGGATGGTATGGACTGTCAAAGAGAATTGACATTTTTTCACTGTCGCGGTAGTCCCTCATCATAAATGCAGGAGTATTGTTGCTGTAGCTCCACGAACATTTCCTCCATTGTAAAATTACACCTAGCAAGACCGATACCGTTGTCTCTCTTTCGTTTCGGCTTGTTTGAAAGCTTGCACAAAGGCGCTTCTGTGCTCCTATTGGCCAGTGTCACAGATGTGATGGAACTTGTCGTGTACGACGGAAAAAAATTAAACATCCTAGTCTTTCTGTGTTGACGTCGTGAAGCATCGAAGAGGTGTCGTGCACTGTGACACACTACACGAGATGAAACGATTGAATCATGCGTCCCGATGCCCATTGTCATTTACGAATCCCTACGACACCCTACGTCAAGCAGATCGTGGCAGAACGGGCTAAAATCTTGTAGTCTGAACGGGGCTTTATAAGATTCAACAGATCTTACGCACCTGCAGTGCTAATCTGTGAACGGAGAAAACAGAATAAAACTATAGGCCTAGGCTTACATAAAAAGGAATATATATGCCTAAACACTAAATCTATTTCACTTAAATCATTGACAGATTAACGAAACGAAAGAAAAAATATACGGTATATGCTGAGTTAGGCCTACGGTTCATTGTGACGCATTCCAAAGTTCTCGGGAAGGAAAACGAGAAGGCAGAAAGTAGTTTTCTTTATTTTGCAAAAGCTTTACAGTTTTATTTATTTTACAGTTTTATTTGTTTTGCAAAAGCTTGACAGTTTTGAATGATGTCGCATCTGTAACCAACCAGTGTTGGTATGGCCGTATCGCGCCGACGCCTCACGCGCTCAAAGACACAATATTTTAGCGACTTTGCAGCCTGTTCATTATCAAAATAAAATACAGTTAAAGGAACGGATAAAAAGTTACAGTGCTCCGTTATCCAATCTGTTGCTTTCAGCGTGGCCATCGCCTCACTGTGCTGATAGCCGATGTGAAGGATGATGTTTTACGTCCATGAAAGTACAAAGCCTATAATAAATAATATTTTAGCATCCAGATACGGCGCGAATATGGAAACATTTGGATTCTTGCCGAATGAGAGAGGCAGGCATCAGTTTCACCTTTTATTTGTTTTTGGATTGACGTTTTTATAGCCTATAGGCTATATAGCCTTAAGTTTAGAGGATTTGTTGTGGAGAGAAACTAATAACTGTGTTTAAATGTTTGTAAACATTTTTGATTTACTGCCATTTTAGCCTACATCATTTCTGAATGTTATAGCCTAATAAAATGCGACGTGACTTAGCCTATGTTTTTTTCCTCAAAATGCAATTTTATACAAGTAGCGTTTTTTTTTTTTTAACAATGCGGCAGACATTTTTAAATATCTTTAAAAATTCTTTAATGTCTTTAAAGCATTAATAGCTTATTTTTTTCTTTTGTTTAGTAGCCTACATTTAGGCAAATCTAGAAAAGATGATGCTGTATTGGCTGTGACTAAGCGCAGCAGGTTAAGATACCATCTCTTCCTGTTTTTTCCCTATATTTTTCTTTTTGTGTAAAGAAAACATTGTACTTTATTATTATTATAGGCAAAGACAATTTAAAAAAAATAACGTTATTAACCATTATTTTTTCTACTCGAACCGGTTTCGGAACGGTAATAATACAGAGGACCGCAGGAACAGAAACGTTAAAATATCTATTCTGCTCGGAGTGAACCGATTGACTTTTTTTTTCATTTTCAAGCCCTGGTTATCAGAGAGCCATTTCATCATTGTCTCGTCTCAGAGGCATCTCATCCTACTGACCCCACACACTCAGCGAAGCGCACAGCAGTCTTGATTCCATGTCGCCAAGCAGGCAGAGACAGAAGGATGATAGTGTGAGAATTGGACAGACTGGGTCCTGTCACAGTTTGGTCGAGAGCCTAATTATCTGTTCTAGTGGAGGCGCAAATGAGACTTGGTGGAGCGGACAGGAAGTGCGAGACAGTCCGTATCCGTCACTCCTGACGGGACGTTTGATAATAACCGCCACTCGCAGCACGCTTTCCAATAGCCTTCCCATCAAAACACAGGAGAACAGATACAGTCACACCTCGAAAAATGGAGTTTGAGGGTTTTTTCACTGCATGTGTTTCATATATTATTCCAGTTTAAGCACATGAGGAAAAGACTACGTTTATTGTGGCAGAGTAGGATGTTGCTCTGACCTTTCCCAAGAAGAAAAATCTGGAATTTGCAGGATGTCAACAGGTTGTGGATTTGTGGAGGGTCGTGTCTTGTGGACGGCAGGGGGCCGGTTGGCAGGGTGAGGGGTGAAAGGTCAAAGAGCAAATCAGAGGAGCAGGAGGTGGTGTTGATGGTAAAGAACAGATGTACTGGACCTGAAGAATAAAGAGAATGAAAGCATGTCCAATGTTTAAAGAGGTTGAGCTTGCATCAAGTTCCTCACTGCCAGAGAGGACAAAATTTATTGTAGTACCGTGAGAAAAGCTTTCTTAACCTTTGAATTACAAAATGTCGCTTTAAATGTCGGCAAAGTCATTTGATCAGCTAAAATTGGCTGGTTTGTCTTTTCTTCGTAGCACTACTGGTGAAACATGATGGTAGCAACATCAAAGTAATAATAATAATTAACAATTAAAATAAAATGAGAAGTAGAATCAAAATGAGCTTGAATGCACTGGAAGTTACTCTAAATAAAATTGTCTTCCAAATGCATACATTTATAAACCATAATAATTTGGATTATTTAGTTGGAGAGCTCTTCTGTCTTTTTTTCTGCATTTTTTTGCATGGCTCTTTCTGCTTTCAGCATGCACAGCTTAATCTTTTGCACTGATTACTTCAGTTCCCTTTAGGATTTTATCTGTTCGCTATTTATATACTAAAAGTTTAGTGAGACTCGATTGTCCACTGGTCATGCTATAGAGTTTCCTAAGTGTGTATGTAAAAAAAAACTGATCCACATGTGTTGGCTTTCTAACAGGACTTGAGTGGGAGCAGGGCTGTTTTTTTTTTTTTTTTTTTTCAGTTCGTCTTTAATCGTACAATAGAAGGAAATACGCAACCAATTACTGTTCAATAACAGTTGGACAAACAGAGGCCTCCGGAAGAGCAAGGCAATGAATACCGGTCCCATCAATCAACAGCAGAGTTCGTTCTAAGGCTGCACTGTCGCGAAAGGCATAAAGGAAAAGGTAATTGTTTCCGGAGTTGCGAAAAAAGGAACAATACAGGAACTAAACGTGTGTAGGGCAACGTGCCTGGGGAGAGAGTTTAGACCTTCAAGCACACTCCAAACTCCTTGAGGACTGAATGCAAGTCATATGACTTTCCCTTCCTGTGGTGTGTAGTTCAATCAGCCATACACATTCACAAAAGTACAAGAATGTGCAGAAAGATAGGTGTGTTACTACGAGAAAGGCTGGGAGTGTCTCTGCGCCGCTGATTATTTCTGACAAGTCTGACCATGTTTTTCCATACCTCTCGCTTTCAAAGTTTGTCTTTTTGTATGCTTAGAAAGCTGTTTAGTCTGTCTTAATTCAGAGTTTCCGCCTACATGCAGTAGGTTATTGTTAGTACTTTAGATTCATGGGATCGTCTACAGTGACAGAAGTTTATTAGTGGTTCTTAAACGTCACACATTTGCATTTTGCATTCACTTTTTGTTGTCAAAGAAGTGGATCATGGTGTACTGACCAAATTACTGAACAATTAGTCTGGGGTTTTGCTGAACGTGTTTGTGGTTTAGGCTGCATTTCTGTGGTCTGGGTTTAATCATCCAGCTATGTTAATTGCCCAGAAATTTAATATCTGTGCTGGTGTTGCTCAGACAGTATCATACAGATTGTACAGTTTCCATCTATATTAGCAAGTGTTGATGGCTTTTTTTTTTTTTAAGGCAATTTCGATCTCATTTGAGTCATTGTGTATCAGCATCAAGGCACCGGTGTGGTTTCTATGCAATGCAGTGTTAGTCGTTGTTTATCATTCTACCCCTAAGAGTAAGTGAATTAAATGGATAGAATAACTTGAATTCTTCTCTCTCTACTTCTCATTCTGACCTGATTGGGGCGTTTGATTTCTGTTCATCTTGGCTTTGCTCTCAATGCAATCTCAGGTGTATTGAAATGGATATAGCTGGTATGTTTTGCTTCATATAACTAGTAGACAGGTGATATGGGTTTATAATTTACCAAACAAATGTAAATTTAATGGAAAAAAATTAAATTAGTAACTAAAAAATAAATAAAGTATGTATATTTGAATATAATAAAATTTATTTTATAGATATTTTACAGTATATATATGTGTGTATATATATATATATATATATATTTATTTTATAATTAATAATAAACTATACATATAAAAATCTAAACAACTGTACATATATGAATATATTTTTAAAAAAAAGTATATATGAGTAGGTAAACAATGTTCTCAGTATATTTCTAATTACATGTAAGTATGTACTATATAATGTATAATTGAATATAAAACAATTTTATAGAATATAATGCAAAATTAAATATAACTAAATATTTGTAGATATTTGTAGATATTTGTACTGACACTATATGGAAAGAGTTATTGTTGGGCATTCTTGCATTTTACACTGGATTTCTTTTTCTTTTTTCTTTCTTTCTTTCTTCTTAATGCTCATACCACCTTATTTCAATCTGAAATCAAGCCTTTGATTTTCCTGTTTTAGGTGCCTCACTTTGAGGCCAGTTGGCATTCCTTATGAGTGTTTGGCTAGCCAATATAGTCATTGTAGAGCATAATTAAAGATAATGGAATAAACCGGCAATAACTGGCTTAATTCTAATGCGTGAGGTCGAGGTTGAAATGACAGGGAAAGGAAAACCGAAGGCTCTGTTTATGAAATGAACAAATATTGAGCTCTATTTCTCGACTGGCACCTCTTTCATGTCAGCGCACTGCTAACGCCACACTTTTTCCCACTGGTACAGCTGCATGCATCCAGAACCGCTCTGTATACACAATTCACAGCTAATGGGACGCACTGAGGTGTCTGTATTTGGGATTTTTTGACTTTTGGGTGAACTATTCATTTAATTGAAGCCTCTTCACCACACCAGTCACTCTAGGAATGTAATTTTGGTGCAGTGTTTTTCGTCTTACACTCTTTCTCTTTCTCTGTGCACCCTGTCACCCCTTTCCTCCTTCCCTCCTCTCTTTTCCCTTCCGCTCTGCAGAGCCTCCAACCAAAAACCAAAACTCTAAGCCCACCCTGTGCTCAGTGCACCCGGGTGAACTGCTCAAGCTCAACTGCCCGCTGCCCGAGGCGGCCGCCATTGTCTGGACCAAAGACGGCTCCTCGCTGGGCCCTGACAACCGCACGCTCATAGATCAGGAGTGGCTACAGATCCGCGACGCCACCCATATGGACTCGGGCCTGTATGCATGCAGTGCCACGGGCTCGAGGGCCGGCGACACGATTTGCTTCATCGTAAATGTTACAGGTGAGACGCTTGTCTACCACAGGTGGTGCCATCTACTGAATCAGACTATTTGTAGATGAGTCTTCGCACATTGTATCTGCCTGAAACTGAATGGTTCTGTTTGTCTGTTTTCATTGCATTTTTACAGTTTGCAATGCAATGAAGTGGAAGATGTAGTCTTTAAAATGACTTTGCATGCAACATTTGGATTTATGTCGAGTTTGAGATTTGTTTGTATTGTTTTATGACATTCTTTGGCTCTGTAAACTGTGTGTTAAGATCATATTAGTTGATATGCCTGATGTTAGCTTATGTGTTACACTTTTTGTCATTGTGTTGCTAGACAGACATTTTGTCTGTCTGATTTAACATGTCACGTTAAAAGATTTTTCTGAATTTTTCATCTTTTTCTAGCCAGAATTCATAGTTGCTCAGGGCTGCGTTTCCCAAAAGCATCGTAAGCCTAAGTTAATCGCAGCTCCATTGGTTTTAATGGGTCTACGATGTACTTAAACTTACGATGCTTTTGGGAAACGCAGCCCTGGGCTATGGACACAATCTTATCTCACAGTAACAATAAATGACACATTACAGTGTTTTTTTTTTTTTTTTCGAAATATACATATATTGAATTAGTTTATTAATTTATAAATTATCTAAATATATTTTTCGGTATTAAAATATTATGTAAATATTTTATTCAGTCAGTCAGTTTAATTAAATTAAATACAGTAATTATGAACTTTTTTGTTTACTGAATTTGCACAATGATTATTCATAACAAATGAATGACAAAGTATGGCATCAGGGTTACAACAGGTTCACATTTTTAAGACTTGAGTTAAAAAATAAAGACTCCAAACAGTAAAAGTAATACTATTATTATTTTTTTTAAAGTTCTGATTGGATGAGTCGTGTTTAGCGCTGGTATTACTGTATTAATGCATCAAAAAGAGCAAATAATTGATTAGTGATTGTTAGCATAGGCATGAGGATGTTGTGACAGCAGGAGAAGCAAATCACGATTACAGTATTCCCGGTACTCTCTGCAGATGCCATCTCATCCGGTGACGATGAGGACGACACAGAGCGATCGGACGATGTCGGGGTGGACGGCGAGCAAATGCGTGAGTATCAGGACCGGGGGCCGAAAACCAGTTGTCACAGAGTGAAGTGCACTTATATTTTCCATGTTGAATTTTTTGAGAAAATAAACAACTGCTGGCTGTAGGTACAACACGGTTGGCATACTGTTTTTGTATTAGATATTGTTTTTTGCAACTTTTGTTTGTTAACATCAGACTCCGCTGCAGGCTTGCTTAACTATGTCACCAAGCAATTCCAGCACAGACACATTCCCAGAATTCCAGGCCTTCTCTTTCCTTCTTCTTTGTGTCTTTGCGCTCTCTAGTTCTCAGGTCCATGAGAGGTCTGTCTGTAATTTAGCTGGTAAGAGATGTGTTTTGGATTGAGAATGGCAGGGAAAGACCTGAGGTGAAATATTAACAAAATACAGAAAAAAGAGTAATTCCAAAGATGTTAATAAACAGAGTGCTGCAATGATGACGTATTTTTGTTGGCAAACCCGGAAGTTAACTGGTTTCCTCAACAAAAAGCCAAGGATTTTTCCATTGACTTTCGGAGTTTTGCAGAAAATAAGCTCTGTGACCAACAAAAGTTTATAATTCCTCCATGTTTTGTCCATCATGATAATCTTCACAAATGAACACAACTCATATGAATTTTGAAGCCTAAATATCATCGCCAGAAGTAAAAACCTAAAGTTTCTCTATAAACGAACTACACACGACTTCATTGTCACCACCACTACACTTCCAGCAGTTCTTATAGTCTTTATTTAAAATCTGCTAGTTGGAAATTTTGAGTTAAAATAGCTTGCAAGAGCGCGATTATGAACACAACAAAGTTGTAAAAGCGACTAATACTTTCATGTTCAACATGATGTTTAATGTCTCAGACAACCTCTGTAGTCCCATTTAGCCACTTGTTCATCTTTTTCAAGATGCATAAACGCTTTAAAAATCATGAGTGGGGTATTACCGATGTATTTTATGTCATAAAATAAAACACAACAATATCTTGAGCTTGTATTAACCAGAGACTTTATTTCAGGCCAAAAACCCATTGACTTTAGCCTCATTCAGACTGTCAGCCCAAATCCGATTTTTGTGCAAATCCGATTGAAATCCGATCATATTTAAATAGTCTGAACGGCAACGAACTACATGAAATCCGATTTGTCGTTTCGAAGTGCAAGTCAAGCAGAAAAAAAAAACAATATACTGCTAGTATATGTACCTCTTTGTGTTTTGAAAGTAGCGGAGACAAAAAAAAAGCAAAGTAGCGGAGATGGCAGCACGGATTAAAGCCGCACATTCAAACTTCCTGCGTTTCTGCCGCTGCCTCACAAGACGAAATATAATACTACAGCGCAACCGCGTCAGTAAGACAACATCTGTATCACAAACTGTATTGCTGTTACTGTTGTTTTTAGCATAGGCATAACAACGCAACGCCATTACCATAGAAACCAATGCACATTCAGTAAAAACGAAAGAGCGTTTATGGACGCACAATTTGGATATGAACAGTTGCGATACACTGTGTGGACAGTCAGTTATTCATATCAGATTCCATCTGGATATGCACAAAATTGGATTTGGACTGACAGTCTGAACGAGGCTTTAGGGACGATGGAATTGTAAGTTCTAAAATGCCAATTTTTTTTTTCCAGTTTCAGGACTCATTCTTTCAGCAATCTATGTTTTTTTTGTCATGGTTAGCACTAATCGCTTCACATTTTTTAAAACTTTATGCGAAAGAGAAGCCGTGACAGGTGAGGAAAGGATACTGATTGCATTTCCCCTCTTGAAACAAGCGCCATACCCACCAGAATCTGTTTTGAGTTGTGCAAAACTAAATATTAAAGAGAGTTGTTGGAAAGAGGGGTGGAGCGAGGTCTTCCGGCTAATGGGCTCTGGTTTGGATCTGCACCAACACTTTTCTGTGTATGCTTTGGAGGTCTGGCTTTTGGCCGCGTACGAGTGGAGCTGAGGCGGGTGTGGGGGATTGGGGTTGGGATGGAGGGGTGTTTAGCATTGTGCTTGGGGCGGTTTCGGGCTCAGTGGGTTGGATTTCTGCCCAGCTGAACCACTCAAAACTCTTTGATATTTCTGTGCAAAGGGGCCTCAACAACAGCCGTCTCAAAAACACAAATTTTTTCCCCCTCTCACGAGAAAGTTTCCTTTATTTGTGAGATGTTTTGCCTTCGTATGAGGTGTGCTGGAGTAGACAACACTGGGATTGTTTAAAGTCTAAAGGTCTGGTTTGCATGTTTTTTTCTTCCTCTGCGTAATTTGATGGAATTGGCTGCTGGGACGTTTCAGTGTTTCTGTTTACTGACAGATTTTTGCAGATACCAGTGGTATTTGTTGTTAGACCCTGAGTTTTTGAAGAAAAATGTCAATGAAGTTTCAATGGTCAGTCCATCTTTCAGTGGAGGAGGTCACCTGTCTTGGGGTTGCCCAGGACATCTGACCCTAATGTCTGAGGGTCATTCCCATCTTCGTTTTCTCAATGAAAACCTGAACCGCTAAAAAAGATAAAAGGAGTCGGGCTTACAGACATGTAGTCTGCCGTCCGTCAGAGAGCTGAGGTCAAAGAGAACGACCGTTACGAAAGAATTCCCACGAGGTGAGATGAAAAAGTTGGGTGGTGAGGAAAGAAAACAGACGGACAGATAGACGTGGAAGAAAAGGGTTGAGTTGAAAACCAATTAGCATGCCTTCACGCTGAAGGGAAGATGTCTGTTTACGCGTCTGATATCAAGTCGTTTGCAACCTTCCGGTTAGCATGTCTGTCGAACAAAAGAAATTGGATGTGATGGTCCAGTTCCTTCTTGGCAAGCCACTGTGATTTTGGGCCGACTTGTTTTATCCTCTTCTCTTGTGTGTTTTCAGAGCAAACGAGAATATGTTTTTATTTAAGCCGCTCACTGTGAGTTGCAGGGTTCCATTAAGCAGATGGGCGGTGCAGTCATGCAGTGCTGCGAGTGTGAATAACTGTTTCGATTTGCATCCGTGGTCATGCCTTCCTGTTTCCCCTTGCTGAGTTTCAGACGGGCTCCTGCTTTCTCTCTCTTGGCAGTGATGCTCTTCTTTGGGGATATTGTGGTTGAATCAAAATGGACCTTAGATTGATTTGCCATTTCATTGCATTTCTTTGTGTCATTGAATCAGTGTGTTTTTGGCAGTATTTATGTGCTATATTCAGTTTTCATTTTAATTTTAGTTTAAGTTTTAATTTTAATTAGTTTTTGAATATTTCTAAATAGCTTTAAAAAAAATTCAGTTTCAATTTTAGTCATTTTAGTACTTCAACTTATTTTACTTCACTTACTTGCCTGTATAAATTATATCTTTTATTTAATTTTTGTCTTTTTTTAAGTTTAAAGTTTTTCATCCAAATTATTATTTTTATTTATTTTGTTTTTTTCAATCAACAAAAACAGTTTTAATAGTTTTACAATAACAATAACAACACTGAATTCACTGCACAGGCACATACAGTAAGGCCAACATGAACTTTTCATAGTGCAACGATTGTAATATTTATTTAAATAAATTGCATTTTTTAAAATTAGTGTTTGATTTAGCGGTTTCACAAGGTCATATTGCAGTTTAGATTTTGAATTGATTTGTTATATGACTAATGGGCGAATGCTGATCTTCTGAACTCCAGAGAGCTAAAAACATGTTTAGTGATTCATCTTCAGTGTACTCTACAATCCAAGCTGATTCATCTACTGTACAATCCAAAAGCTACTGTTTCTGGCTTTGATCCTAAGTTTTTCCATAAACATAGATATAGAAAACACACTGTAGATGTCAGGGGCTGATCTATGAATGGCTGAAAGCAGATTAGAGAAGAGGCGTAGATAAAAAAAAATCTCCAGTATGCATGGAGGTTTTATGTGATGCATATCAAAGCTGCATGTAATCTTAAAGGCTTCGACACATCAAAGAAATATATATAGTGCACTGCAAGTGTGTGGTTCTTGTTGATATTTGGATGATGCAAATGGTTGTAATTGCTTCTTCTTTCCTGCAGTGGCGCCATATTGGACTTCACCGGAGAAGATGGAGAAGAAGCTGCACGCAGTCCCCGCGGCCAACACTGTGAAGTTTCGGTGTGCGGCGGCAGGAAATCCCAAGCCTGAAATGCGCTGGCTAAAAAACGGAAAACCCTTCAAGCAGGAGGATCGCATGGGCGGTTATAAGGTAAGAGATCTCTCTTAGGGCTGTATGAGATATGGAATTCATCATGGTAAATTTAATAATGCGTAAATACTAGTGCAAAAACAAAAATGCTTTTTAGAAAGCGAAATGGGTACATTTTGGATATTTTTTTTTTACATGCAGGTTTACATGAGTCAGAATTGTGGTCATGAAACAGCTGGTGAAGCACTGACTCTTGGTTAAAGTGTAATAGATGTGCTGGGCGATTGGTCGATGTACCCTGATCAGTGTCTGTTTGCACTTCCTTCTCTGAAAACACAGCTGATCCACACAGAAGGTCACTAATGATTGAGCTTCTCATGCTTGATTGATCTGAAGACTCAGATATGATTCAGTGTCTGACTACAGGACCATGAAAAGGTTCATTTGATAATCCAGGCTCGAATTAACATTTACCGTAGTTACAGGCATTATTATTATTATTATTATTATTATTAGGGGTTCGAGCACGAAGTGCTGAAACCCTATTGTATTTGTTAGGATTTTTTTTATTATTATTATTATTATTATTATTATTCCGCCCTAAAACTGATCGTGCAGCCCAAACCGTAAGGCCTAGAGAGCTGAAACTTGGTCAAAAGGTAGTAGTTTGGCTCGCTACTCAGGCGCAAAGAACCAGCCCAATCGGCCTACGGGGGGCGCTACAGCGATCAAAAACGCAAAAGTGCTCATAACTCCTAAACCGCTTGTCGTAGACTCAAAAATTTTACATTTTTGGAATCCTTGGGTCACCGGAATTTATAAACGGTCACTCTGATTTGGGGTCTAGGAGGCCTCGTTTTTCCGCAAATTTGAAGCATGTCCAAAACCTACTTTTGCGAACTAGTCCTAGGTTTTTTGCCCAATCGTAACCAAACCACAGCTGAAATGTTCTCTGGACAGTGAATATCAATAATTATCAAAAAAAAGTTGAAATTTCGACTCACTGTCGAAATGGGGCGGCAAAACGTTCGAAAGTCGAGGACCAATTTTACTAAAAAGGTTATAACTCGTGAACGAAATGAGATATCTTCACCAAACTTGCTACACATTAGAATGAGCTTAAACTTTGGTCAAATCAAAAAAAAATTCGCAGATCTGCCAGATGGTGGCGCTATAAGATTGAGAAAACTATAACTGAGTAACCGCTTGTCCGATTGACTTGAAAATTGGTTTGCAGTATCTTCGTCTGAAATGGAACACGAGTCTATGAGGACATTGGCGTATCTCAAAAAACATGGCCGCCATTGCGCAAAAACTTTTAATCACTTATTTGGCAAGGTTAACGGATGATGATCGGAACGAAACTCAGTGAGCATGTTTGACTCATGGCCCTAAAGGTCTGTCAGAATTTTGAAAGAAATCGGCCACTAGTTAGCGCTAACGAGTTTTTTGGCTCTGTAATCACGTGGTGTTTCACACATCCACACAATATGCATATCATATCATAGATCTCCTCATAATGAACAACTTTGCCTCTAGAACCATTGCTGTTAATCAAATCGTTCATTAATTATTCACAAATATGTAAAAAACCTACTTTTGCGAACTAGTCTCTGGTTTTTCACCCGATCGGAACCAAACCACTGCAGTAATATTCTCTGGACTCTCTAGATCAATAATTATCGAAAATATGTTGAATTTTGTCCTTTGGTTAGCTATAATGGGGTCTTTTAGAAAAGAGAAGTGGCCCAATATACCCAAACACCTATAAAACCTAAATGCAAGCTCAAAACTTTACGAAACTTGGTGAAAACATGTGACAGATGACTCTTAACAAGTATGCACAGTTTCATAAAG
Organism: Spinibarbus caldwelli; assembly: GCA_039654775.1. Taxonomy (NCBI): domain Eukaryota; kingdom Metazoa; phylum Chordata; class Actinopteri; order Cypriniformes; family Cyprinidae; genus Spinibarbus; species Spinibarbus caldwelli. Next base: position 4,362,215 of record CM077243.1, read on the forward strand.
ATCGGACTATAGGTGGCGCTATAACAGTTAAAGATGCCTCAAAAACTCAAAATTTCAATAGAAAATGACCTCAAATTGCATAGCATGTTCTTATATTCACACAAACACATAATCTTCATATCGTATGATAGATCTCCTCATTCTGAGCAACTTTGCCTCTGGGAGTAATGTTGTCAATCAAATCGTTCATTAAATATTCACAAATATATTATAAACCTACTTTTGCGAACTAGTCCTAGGTTTTTCACTCAATCTTGATTAAATCACCACAGTAATAATCTCTGGACTCTCTAGATCAATAATTATCGAAAAAATGTTGAATTTTGTCATTTGGTTAGCTATAATTGGCTCATTTTTAAAGGGGAGTGGCCAGATATACCCAAAAGCCTATAAAACCTAAACGAAACCTCGAAACTTTACGAAAGTTGGTGAAAACATGTGTCAGATGACTCTTAACAAGCACGCAAAGTTTCATAGAGATCGGACTTTAAGTGGCGCTATAACAGTTAAAAAGGCCGCAAAATCACAAAATTTCTATACAAAAAGACCTCAAATTGCAATAAAATGTTCATAATATTCACTTATACACTATATCTTCATATCATACGATAGATTTTCTCATTCTGAGCAACTTTTCCTCTAGGATCACTGCTGTCAATCAAACTGTTCTTTAAATATTTCAGATTATTTAAAATACCTACTTTTACGAACTAGCCCTCAGTTTTTAACTGAAAATCAATAAAATCAGTGCAGAACTATTCTCTAGACTCTCTAGGTCAGTAATTATCACAAAAATTTGAACATTTGCATTTGGACAACAAAAAAACCTTTATTTTATAATATGGTCTTACATAGTGAACCCAAAGACCTATGAATCCTAAAAGAAAGCCCTAAACTTTCTCAAAACTCTGTAAAATGATGCATGATTTCATTCTAAACAAACATGCAAAATATAAGAGAGATTGAGCTATAAATAACAATATAATTGTTATAAAGGATAAAAACACAGTGATGTATGAGAAATTGCTATTTATAACCACTAGATGGCAGTGGAAGACCACTAATGGGCTTATTAACCATTACAACAGTAATAGGTTTTCTTATGGAGTTATTATAAAATCACTGTTATAACATTTAAAATCATATTTAATTCAAGTTTACCATTTTATTCATACAGATATATCAGTTATAACAATTTTGCCAGATTATGAGTAGAATGAAACCTGAAAATGACATATAAACTCTTAAAAAGAGAAGACTTGCAATAAGTTTTGAGTCACCTATCAATTATTTCAAATATCTATATCTGCAACAAAATGTGTGTGCATGTATGTCCGTGTATGTCTGTGACTGTGTGTGGTTAAACTATCATATTAATAATCAGTAAGCATGCTTACACACACACACACCATTTAATTTCTGTGTGTGTGTGTGTGCGCGTGTGTATGTGTGTGTATGTGTCTGTGAGAATAGTGCCATACTATTCTCTAGACTCTCTAGGTCAATAATTATCAAAAAAAAAAAAAAAAAGTTGAACATTTCCCAGATAGCAAGCACACTCGGGCCGATTCTGGCTGAAATGCGGCACTGTCGGCTCAGTTTCAGCAATAATCACACCACGTTCATTCATTTGGTCAGTGTCTGGGCCAGACCTGGGCCATATAAAATAACAGAAGTCACTCTACAGTATGCGGGCCAGATCTGCGCCACATCAGTAAATAGGAGTCATTTGACAGGGCGTGGGCCGCATCTGGGCAAGAGGAAATTGTTTGAGTCAGTTTTCAGTGTGTGGGCCAGTTTTGGGCCGGGGACCCAGCCAGAATTGGGCCAGAAGTTAAGCAAGGTTGTGGCCCAGAGGTGGGACAGACAAATTTTACTGTCTGGGTTGCATTTGAACAACTGTAAACCGGTCATTTCATAATATGTTCTCTACATAATGTACTCAGGTGCCTATAAATTCAAAAAACATCCTTCAACGTCTCTCAAAACTGTGTAAAATGATGAAATGATGCGTAATTTCATTCTAAACAAACATGCACAATTTAAGAGAGATTGAGCAAAAAATTACAATATAATTGTTATAAAGAATAAAAACACAGTGATGTATGAGAAATTGCTATTTACAACCACTAGATGGCAGCGGAAGACCTCTAATGGGCTTATTAAACTCTAAAACAGTAATAGGTTTTCTTATGGAGTTATTATAAAATCACTGTTATAACATTTAAAATCACATTTAATTCAAGTTTACCATTTTATTCATACAGATATATCAGTTATAACAATTTTGCCAGATTAGGAGTACAATGAAACCTGAAAATTACATGTAAACTCTTAAAAAGAGAAGACTTGCAATAAGTTTTGAGTCACCTATCAATTATTTCAAATATCTATATCTGCAACAAAATGTGTGTGCATGTATGTCCGCGTATGTGTGTGTCTGTGTGTGTGTGGTTAATCTATCATATTAATAATCAGTAAGCATGCTTACACACACACACCATTTCATTTCTCTGTGTGTGTGTGTGTGAGTGTCTGTGAGAAAAGTGCCGTACTATTCTCTACACTCTCTAGGGCAATAATTACCAAATAAAAAAAGATGTTGAACATTTTCCAGATAGCAAGCACACTCGGGCCGATTCTGGCTGAAATGCAGCACTGTCGGCTCAGTCTCGGCAATAATCACACCACGTTCATTCGTTTGGTCAAAAAAGAACTGGTTTCCTGACTGAGCCTGATCTTGTTTGGGTTTGGGTTCGGGTTCCTCGTCACTGTTGCCTTTTGTCTTGCTTAGTTGAAGACTGCTAATATTCAGCAATATTATTGACTTCACTGCACTGACGCCATTTGATAAGAACTGAACTCAATTATGACACACAATGTTTTATATATATATATATATATATAATATACAGTAAATATAATTTACTTGTTACTTTGTGGTTTAAAAAGTGTATTAATGTTTTTACTGTAGTGCATTTGTTCATTGTTAATATATATTTATATTAAAGTATTTGGTAATTTTATAATTAAAGCCTTTTTAATGTTTTTAAATGGTTGCATTTGTGTTTCACTGCTGAATTACATTTAGCAGTTTCTGGGCCACATTTGGCCCGGGGACCAAGCTGAGTCTCAGCCAGATCTGTCTTAAAGTGTCTGGGCCAGACCTGGGCCACATAAAATGACAGAAGTCACTCTACAGTATGCGGGTCAGATCTGGGGCACATCAATAAATAAGAGTAATTTTACAGGGCGTGGGCCGCATCTGGGCCAGAGGAAATTGTTTGAGTCGGTTTTCAGTGTGTGGGCCAGTTTTGGGCCGGGGACCCAGCCAGAATAGGACCAGAAGTTAAGCAAGGTTGTGGCCCAGAGGTGGGCCAGACAAATTTTGCTCTCTGGGTTGCATTTGGACAAACATAAAACAAGAAGGAAAAAGAGAACAATACAAAGCGACCGGAGAACATGAGGAACAGGTGACAACACTCAGACAAACAAGAGAGAACGAGAGAGACAGGTGACAGAACTCAGACAAAGGAGGACTAAACAAGGGGGCGTGGCAACAAGTAACAAGGAGGCAGGACAGGAGGAGCACATGGCTGACAACAACAAAGACAGAGCCATGGGCTCAAACAGAAAACAAACATAGGAACATGAAACAAAGACAAGACAGACAACACAGTGAGGGCAGGCTCCTGACATAAACAAGCATGCACAATTTAAGAGAGATCGGGCAAAAAATAACACTATAATACTCAAAGGTTAAAAACAGAGTGTTGTATGAGAAATTGCAATTTATTGCCACTAGATGGCAGTGGAAGACCACTAATGGGCTCATTCAGCTAAATAAAACAGTGATCTTATAATGTCTTATGAACAGTACTGTTACAACAATTAAAATCACATTAAATCAAAGTTTACCATTTAGTTCATACAGACATATCAGTTTTTACAATTATGCCAGATTATGATTACAGTGAAACCTGAAAATAACATATGAACTCTTAAAAACAGAATACTTGCAATAAGTATTTTGTCACCTATCATTTATTTCAAATATCTATATCTGCAAGAAAATTTGTCTTAAGGCTCGAACCCCGGTAATCGCTGCTTGCAGCTATATTTATTATTATTATTATTATTATTATTATTATGTTTTCTGAAGAACATCAATTGGGGATATACAGGTGCATCTCAATAAATTAGAATGTCGTGGAAAAGTTAATTTATTTCAGTAATTCAACTCAAATTGTGAAACTCGTGTATTAAATAAATTCAATGCATATGTACTCAATACTTGGACCACTGGGCAACAGTCCAGTTCTTCTTCTCCTTAGCCCAGGTAAGACGCCTCTGACGTTGTCTGTGGTTCAGGAGTGGCTTAACAAGAGGAATACGACAACTGTAGCCAAATTCCTTGACACGTCTGTGTGTGGTGGCTCTTGATGCCTTGACCCCAGCCTCAGTCCATTCCTTGTGAAGTTCATCCAAATTCTTGAATCGATTTTGCTTGACAATCCTCA
>CM077243.1:4371734-4429234 GCA_039654775.1 Spinibarbus caldwelli
AAAAAACGTTTTCCCTGTGCCGGAATGGGAGTCTCGCTGACCCTTCGAACAGGTCAATGAAAGTTGCGCCAGTCTGAACTGGCCTGCATTTCTAAAGCTGGACAAAGTACAAAGCGCTGACACTTAAAAGAGCCAAAAAGAGTCTAATTATCCCTGTTTGTTGTGGACGTCGGCCAGATTCCAGAAACTTCTACTGTAGTTCACGTCCAACAATAGCCTCTTCTACCAATTTGTGCACATATTATATACATATTTCAGTTTAGGTCACCATCCACTGCCCCTGGCACTAGAGTTTGGAGATAAATCACCATAATTTTACTCATAGTAACAGTATACATATAACAATGTAGTTGTTTTTGCTGAAAATTCAATGAAAAATTCTGCTTTCTTCCTCATCTTGACTTGTTTGGAACACATATTTTTGCATTACTTCATGCATCTTGTTCATGTGTAAATAATATAAAGTAATTCTCTGCACTGATAGCCATATAAACACATCTTATAATAAACCGTACAGCAATATCTCTACTGATCGACATTTCAAACCACCCAGACCTAGTTGGCACAGTAACTTAGTTCATCTCCACCCTGATTTCTCTTTCAACCAATCCCATGCTGCAACCCCTCCCTGACTGGTTTTGGTCCACGTATGCTAAGTCAGCAGGTTATCCAGAGTTCAACAGTCTTGCTTCGGGATGCCAGATCAGCCTGTAAATGCCTGGCTAATGATGTAATTGATCGATTGTGATTTGGTGGAGAATGCAGGAGAGTGACTGGCACTTGGCTTAACTTGTTTCTGACTCAGTGGGTTTTTTAGAGAAGGCTCTGACCTTCAACCTGGTTTCAGCTGGGTTTTTGGAAAGTTGTTTGGTAAGGGTAGTGGCTAGCAAGCTTGAGTAAGCAATATTAAGCGATAACGTGACACAATTAGGGTTGGGTTTGTATTTTAGTGATTCTGATTCTGCTTGGAGATTATGATTCTTCATAATTCCCAGTTTTGATTCTAATAAGGTTTAAAAAGTTAAGTTAAACATTTAAATATCAAACATATTTATTTTGTTTTTTTTTTGTTTTTTTTGCAAAATATTTTGTTGCAGCTGAATACCATGAACAAAATCATCAGCCTAAAGAACACTTACACAATGAACTTTTGCCTATTGTTTTACCAAAAATGCCACAGCAAAAACAACTAACTAATATAGATTTCAAACATCATTAAATACAAGTTAACAGTCAGTAACAAAATAAGAGCAAAATTAATGAATTAGCAACAGCACAAACAAATACAACTGAACAAAGTTCAGGAACAGAAATAGAAATCAAATGTAAAATAATACGGCATAGTTTTTTTTTTTTATATAAATGAAATATAGATTTATTCCTGTTAAAGTGGTAAAAGTTATTCAGTCAAGATCAGTGAGTTGTTTTCTTATTCTTTTGTTCTTTGATAAACATTAATGGCACAAATGACTGCAGGAATATTAGGCTGCTGTCACTTTAAGACCTAATGCACAATATACTGCTACACATGCGGTTTCAGTCTAAATGCTGCTTGCGTTCACTTAAGACAAAACCTACTGTGTTTACAAGGATGTATTTGGATGTAATTCTGTGTATTTGTTCATTCAAGTGCAAGAAGATGCGAAAGACAGCACAGTTCACTATTCACACACTATATATCAAACTGCTTTTTGTGTGCATGCTTTGGAGAAAATGCGCGCAAGTGCCAAATTAAAGGGATACTCTACACCAAAATGAAAATTTTGTCATTAATCTCTTACCCCCATGTCGTTTCAAACCCGTAAAAGCTTTGTTTGTCTTCGGAACACAATTTAAGATATTTTGGATGAAAACCGGGAGGCTTGTGACTGTCCCATTGACTGCCAAGTAAATTACACTGTCAAGGTCCAGAAAATTATGAAGGACATCATCAGAATAGTCCATCTGCCATCAGTGGTTCAACCGTAATGTTATGAAGCGACGAGAATACTTTTTGTGCGGAAAGAAAACAAAAATAATGACTTTATTCAACAAATTTGACACCAAATTCGACACCGTAGCGCCATTTTGGAGAGTATCGCTGCATGCAAATAGCGTACACACAGATGCGCTGTTTTCCTTCAAATCAAAACGTAAATACACGTAGAAGACGTATCCTTGTGGCGTGGCTGACACAGAAGAGCGTATGCTATTTGCGTGCAGCGATACTCTCCAAAATGGCGCTATCCCTTTAAGTTACCTTTTGCATCTTCTTGGGCTTGAATGGTTAAAAATCACAATAAAATGCACACACATGAATCTATAAGCAGAATCGAAATCGCTTGTCTTATGAAATCCACCAGTTTTGGAAATTTGGAACCAGTTCTCGATTGCCAACCCTAAACACAATCAATTTAAAATACTTCCTAGTGTCTACAAAGGAAGACTTTCTGCCTTACTTTGTAAGGTTTAGATTTTTGTGTGTCAGCAAAGTTTGTCTCTGTAACTTTTTGTTTCTCATCTGTTCTTCTTCATCTGTCTGTCTTTTCTTTTCACTGCCCATCTGTTGGGCATCCTTTATCCTCTGCATCCCTTGACCCCAACCCCTCTTTCTTTTGCTCTCTCTTTCTGCTTTGCACCATTGTTTTGAGCTTTTCTTGTGCCCCCTCTTGTGCCCCTCAGTCCTAAATCCTCTTACATCCCCCGCAAACCTTCGCTGCGTGTCTGTGAAGGTTGACCTCTCCACATCTCCTGTGTGACATCATGCCTGTGTGTCTGTGTATTTCGGGGGTAACCAGGAGACGTGTCACAATTACAGGGAGAGAGTAATGTGTTGTGAAGACAATGAGGTGTGTGTTTGTAATGTGGTTTAGAATGTTTAGTTAGTGATTTTTTTTTCCTTTTTATTTTTCTTTGGAAAACGTGATGCAGTAGTTCTAACTGTATCCAAAGCAGGGTTATTATAGTGAACAAAAACTACAACCATTAAAAATAAATAGATCAATCAATCAATCAATAGTTACTTGAAATAAAATACACATTACCTGGAAAAAAAAAAGTATTTTATTTTTTTTAAACTAATAACAATAAAAGTAATTAAAAAAAACTATATAGGCATATTTAAAAAAGAAAAAAAAAAAGAAAATTAGAAAGACACAACATTACCAAAACTTTAACTTTATTAATAAAAAATAAACTATTAATAGTTTCATTAACTATTAATAAAAATAAAATCATACTAAAATAACACTGAAAAGTATGTGTCCTTATAAACAGTCAGGTTTTTTTTTAATAATAGGTAACTTAATTACTAACAAAATTCATGTGTGTTAGCTACTCTAAATGACTTTGCTTATTATTGTGGCTTTTGGGGGAAAAAAAAACAGCATTCTTATTTTATATGATAATTTCTAAGGGGGAAAAGGAAATGAAATGAAGGTTCTTGATACGCTGACACTGCAGGAACTGCTGCTGATATACGGTGGACACTGTACATCTGTCTTATTTTTCCCCCCACTTTGCTTTTCTTCATCTGGGTTTGTTCAGTCCTTATCAGCAGAGATAACACAACAGCCTCTGTTTTGTGAAGTCTTCACAGCAGCCTAATAGGATAGTAGGCGTGGTAAGGGCTGGTTTCCACAAAAAAATATTAAGTAACACATCTGTTGTCAACATTGATAATAATAAGAAATGAGCAGAGAATCAACATATTAGAATGATTTCTAAAGGATCATGTGATACTGAAGACTGGAGTAATGATGCTGAAAATTCAGCTTTGCATCACAGGAATAAATTGCATTTTAAAATATATTCAAAGAGAAAACAGTTGTTTTAAATTGCAAAAATATTCCATAATATTCTTGAGTTTTCTGTAATTTTGAGCATATAAATGCAGCCTTGGTGAGCATAAAACTTCATTCAAAAAACCTTACCAACTGAAACAGTAGTGTCCTTGGTAAATATTAATATAATAATGCTCATCCTTCTTCCTTTCTATCAGAACGCTCTCCTCACCGGCCCATTCTTCAAGCAGGCCTGCCGGCCAACGTCACTGTGCAAGTCGGAGAGGATGCTAAGTTTGTCTGTAAAGTTTACAGCGACGCTCAACCTCACATCCAGTGGCTGCAGCACATTATAAAGAACGGCAGTCGTTACGGTCCTGATGGACTCCCTTACGTCCGGGTGTTGAAGGTAGGCTTGGTTTTCATTTTGGGCTATTTAGGTCTTCGTTTTCCATTTATCCTTGCATTTTGGGGCAACAGGAATGCTTTTATTCTCAAATGTTTTGATGTAGGCATTTTCTGAGAAGATGCAAAAAACGAAACTAGGAGGTATTCTTGTGAATCTTATTCCATGTAATAGGTGGTGCTCCCTCCTTTTCCACTCTCATAAAGAGTAAGTGAGATTATAACAGGTTCCCATATGTGTGTTTTTGTCCCTCGTTGCGGCGCCCCCTAGCGTTCGGGCATAAACAGCTCAGACGTGGAAGTGCTCATGCTCACCAACGTCACGGAAGAGGACTCTGGGGAATATACATGCCAAGTGTCCAATTATATTGGTCAGGTCAGCCAGTCCGGTTGGCTCACTGTCCTACCAGGTAAAAAACGAGACGTCGATCCCCCAGCGTTCCCTTCCCTTCTGCTGGTGTTTTGGGTTGTTTTTTTGTCGTCGTGGTGATCCTGGGGATTTTCGCTGATCCGTTGAGGTGTGGTCTGGTGTTTTTCTTATTTTTTGGTGGATCTTTCCTGGTGCCCAATCAGCCATGGAAACAAGCCTTTGGTCTGTCATTGCCACTGCCTTCCTGTTCTGTTCTATGTCTAGTTTCCCTCCTACTTTTTCCCCTTTCATTTATCGCTTTTCTTCAGTTCTTTCTTGGCGAAAAGGCAGCGGCTTGTTTTCCATGTTTCTTCACTTGTGTTTGCATGAACCCTTGAGGATCCGGTGGGTTCACCTGTGTTAGGCACAGAGGTTTAGATCTGCATTTATGGCGATTTTGTCCTGCCCTTCCTATTTGGCGATCTTCTTCTCTCCCGAAGTGGAACATCTACCAACTCTGTAATGCGTAGATGGGAAATACAACATTGAACATCTCCTTTTCTCTTCTTGGTATTAAGGGTCTGATTTGTTTCTTTTCTTTTCTTTCTTCCATCTTCCTCTTCTCCTGCGTTTCCTCCTTTGTTTCTCTCAGACGGCAGGTGTGAACACTACGGACAAAGAGATCGAGGTGCTCTACCTGCCTAATGTAACTTTCAAGGATGCGGGCGAGTATACGTGCTTGGCGGGTAACTCTATTGGGATCTCCTATCACACTGCTTGGTTGACGGTGCTTCCAGGTATACACTTGTCCTCTACTGCTTCTGTACCTACACTTCCTTTATATTGAAGCCACGTTGGCTGATATCGCACCATTGGTCTTTGAAAGGGAACAAGAGGCATTTGGGACAGTGCTCAGCAGTGCTTGTTTTAGAGGCTTTATACTAGATATGCTATTAGAATTGGTAATATTTCACAAAGAAAAATAATGTCTGCACACTGAAATTACAGACCCAAAAAAATTATTTATAATTTATTTCAGATTTTGACTTGCATTTAATTTGTATAATTTCTGTTTTCTATTTGATTTTAGTTTGTTTTCGTAATTTTGTTGTGTTTTTGTCATTTTTAATGTCTATACAGTTTGTATGTGTGTGTGTGTGTGTGTGTGTGTGTGTGTGTGTGTATATATATATATATACACACACACACACACACACACAAACTGTATATATATATATATGTATATATATATATATATATATGGGCATGTATGGCTGTCCATAAGTATTGGAACAGTAAAGACAAACTTGCTTTCTCTGCTGTGGAGTCAAGACATTTGCAAATATGATTAAAAGATGAATATGAGACAAAACTACAGAATGCCACATTTTATTATTAGGTCTTTCGACACATACATGTTTTACCAAATAAAAAGGACAGCAATTTAAGAGTTCATCCCACTATTTTATGTGAGCATAAATATTGGAACAGTTGCCTCACAGGTCTTTCTAAGTGATCGGCTGTGTCCTGTTGCATTCATTCTTCAGATATTAAAAGCAGGGAATGTGTCGTATTAGTTATATCCATTACTTCTGCATTCTGAATCTTGCATTCGATGATGACACACTCAAACCAGGATGAAGACGAGGGAGCTGACTCTGAAAGAAAAGCAAGCAATTTGGATGCTAAAAGAAAAGAGGAAGTCAATTAGAACTATAGCAAAAACAAAGGGCATGGAGAAATCAAGAGTTTGGAAACCACCAGCGACACCAGCAACCAACAACTACCTGATCGGCTGAGAAAACAACAGTAGTTGATGACAGACAAATCATAAAAGCTGTGAAAATGAACCCTAAAATACGTGTCTGTAAAATCACCAACAACCTCCAGAAAGCTGGGGTGATGCTCTGACAATCTACTCTCCTCAGGAGACTTTGACACAGAATTACAGATGCTACACAGCAAGATGCAAACCTCTGACCAGCACCAAAAATAGAAAGGCAAGATTAGAGTCTGCAAAAAAGCACAAAGGTGAGCCAGAAGAGTTTTGGAATTGAGTTTATGGACCGATGAGACAAAGATTAACCTTTATCTAAGTGATTGAAAGCAAAAGTGTGGAGAAAAAAGGGAGCTGCAAATGATACTAAGCATACAACCTCATCTGTAAAGCATGGTGGAGGTGGTGTCATGGCATGGGCATGTATGGCTGTCTCTAGATCAGGACCTCTCAATTTTAATGATGACTTAATGTATGATGACAGTAGCAGAATAAATTTGGAAGGGTACAAAACCATCTTGGCTACCAATATTCAAGAAAATGCCACCAAACTCATAAGAAAGCACTTCATATTGGATCAGGGCAATGACCCAAAACACCCTGCCAGTTCAGTCAAGGAGTTTATCAGGGCAAAGAAATGTAAAGTCTTAGATTGCCCAAGTCAATCTCCAGATTTAAATCTGATTGAACATTAATTTCACCAGCTGAAGAGGAGACCAAAGACAGAAACTCCCCAAAACAAGCAACAATTGGAATTGGCTGCTTTAAAGGCTGAGAAAAAGCATTTCAAAGCATAAGACCAAGAGTCTGGTGATGTCTATGGGTTGCAGACTCACTGCTCTTATTGCATGCAAGGGATCTGCAACAAAATATTAGCTTTTAATCTTTTACATCTGCCTTAAATTCAACTGTTCCAATACTTATGCTCACATCAAATAGTGGAATGAACTCTAAAAGTGCTGTCCTTTTTATCTGGTAAAACATGTATGTACCGAAAGACCTAATAATAAAATGTGACATTCTGTAGTTTGTCTCATATTCATCTTTTAATCATATTTGCAAATGTCTTGACTCCACAGCAGAGAAAGCAATTTTGTCTTTACTGTTCCAATACTTATGGAGGGCACTGTAGATAGATAGATAATTAATTATATATTTTTTCCAAGAATAGTAGTTCTCTATTTTTTAACATTTAAATCGTTTGAATTTGTTCATCAAATGTAAGAGTTTTTGGGCTGAAAATCTCTAAAACTGCACCCAAATGTCTCAAGATTCCTTTTATTTACAAAGTTCTCTTCCCAACTAACATTTTAATGGTTGCATGTTTGGAAAGTTTTGATAGAATAGTTCATCTAAAATTGCAATTCTGTCATTATTTACTCACTTTCATGTTGTTTTAATTTAAAGTATGACTGACTTTCTGTGGAACACCAAATGAAAAAATGTTCAGATATATGAAAGAATTTGTGAAATTGCAAATGAGAGACATAGGGAATTTGTTCAGTAATCTGTTCTTTACACAAAACTGCACAAAAAAAAAAATCATATGACTTGGAATATATTGCACGAGTCATAAGAACTACTTTATTGCAGCTTCTTTATTGGTTTTGAAGCTTGATGCTGGCCACCATATGGTTCTATTGTACAAAAACAAGCAATGTTGCATCGATGTATGAAAGTCAGATGGGTTTAAAATGACATGAGGGTGTTAATGATGATAAAATGTTGATTTTTGGCTGAACTATTCCTATATGTTTCAAAGACTTTTTTCATTTCAGCTCTAATAACTGCTTTGTTCTTTAAAGAAAGTCTTAAAATTTTCTTACCTTCTCATGTGCTGGACTTTCTTATTTATTAGAGCCATTTCACAACCTCAGTGTCTGTGCCTGTGTGTGTTTTTGAGTGTGATTTAAGACTAGATGTAGATCTTTTTGTACATTTTTTTTTTTTTTAATTTTGGACAGGTTTAACTGAATATTGGTGAGTCCAACATAGTTTTATGAACACAAAGGCTATCTGTCGTCATGCACAAGACAGCATCCTGTGTGCACGCTAACATGCATAATGCAACAGCGTGCACCTCACTGCATTTTAATAAGAGTCCATTTCCTGACAAGGAAACAGACCAAATCTTTGACCACAAATGGCACCACTTACTGGTCTGCGGTCAGACAGATGGAAGTCACTGTGTGTGTGTGTGTGTGTGTGTGTGTGTGTGTGTGTGTCTTTGTGTGATAGTATCCATGAAGTGTGCATTTCTGAAGGACCTCAAGTGTCAGGAAGTACTTCAATACTGTGGTCATATGTAAACCATTTTGTGTGCGTGTGTATGTTTGCAGGGGCCATTGAGTGTCAGGAAATATGCTATGATGGAAAGAAAGATCACCAAGGAGATGTCTTTAATATCTCAGTTATTAAATGGAGATCAAATTGAGGCTTAAGTCTCAGATTTTTCTTCTAAGACACCAGAAATCTCACGTGTCTTAATATGAGCTCTTCAAATTCATTTTAGCTCTTACTTTTTCTTAATTGAAAAGTTTTCTGAACTAAGGAAGAGAAACATCTAAATAAAATCTCCATCTGACTGGTCAGAATGTCTTTATTAGTTATATATTGCTACAGCCTTGGAAGGAAAGTAGTTTGTAGAACATTTAATAGTTTGAAATTGATCAATTTGTCAGATGTGTGTGTGTGTGTGTGTGTGTGTGTGTGTGTGTTGGTTCATCTTGTAATTCTTTAGCCACCTTCACCCTTTTCTCTCCTGTTTTGTTATCACTGGCAGAACATCTTGCTCTGAAACCTTAATGTCCTTCATAACCATCTGAAAACTGTGCTGTGTCCAACATTAATGTTTCTGGTGCAATATTCCTCAGTTGTTTGACTTGAGGAGTGTCTTAAATCCTTCTGGGTTTGTTGCCTCACTTCTTTCCAATCCTTCTCGCTGCTCTACAGCCGAGCCAGACGCCATTGAGACGGACTATCCTCCGGACTATGTGGAGATCGCCATCTACTGCATAGGCGTCTTTCTCATCGCCTGTATGGTGGTGATCGTGGTGGTTTGCCGAATGAGGACGTCGGCTAAGAAGCCTGATTTCGGGAGTCAGCCGGCAGTGCATAAGCTGACCAAACAGATCCCTCTGCGCCGCCAGGTAACAGAAAGTAGATAAAGAGTTCTAGAGATCTTATACACACATACATACTCACACACACACTAATATAAGAATGATTTGTCTTTGAATTATGCAGTTAGTGGGGGTTTCTAAGCCAAGTTTATGTTTAGTGATTCAAACCAACTTCTTATTTTATGGTGTTGCATTTTGGCATCTAACTTGCTTTGTACATTTGTGCTACGGACATAAATGTGTCTTTAAGTAATGTGATCATGATTTTTTTTTAAATGTAATTAAATTTCTTTTTAGATATAAGAAATAATGATATTTCAGTATCATATCTTGTATAAAGATAATTGAGCCAGAGATAATATGAGAAGATGATTAAATAATCTAATGACTTTTTATTTTAATATTTTAAATATGATGATCTTTTATTGTATGCATTATTTATATATATATATAATGATGATTTCTAATATATTTATATATAATATAAAACCATCTTTAAATATAATCTCAATTATTGGTATAACATGATGACTTTTAAATGATTGAGATGTATGTCGTATTATATAAAGATAATTTAGAAGATAACTCTATAAATAACTTTTTATATTTATAATTTATGATTTACATGAATATATGATATTTTATGATTTATATATTATATTTTTGATTGTTACTTTATATAAAATATGTAATCTATATAGATAGATAGATATAGATTTAGACTGTTGTATTATTTTAGATTAAATATTTTAAAAGTTTGTTAATTTGAGTTTTGTACAGCAGTGCCTTTGTTGTAAGTTTTTGCATAACATGTACAGTTTTTTTTGTTAAGAAGTTGAAGGTATGCTATATGGTGGTAAGTTGGAAACATTCTTTGAAACCAATACATTTTTATCAAATTTATGATGCATAATAAAACTTATTAAAAAATGCATGACTTTTAGGTTTAGGTATCTTCAATTAAGCCTGATATCTTACGCTAGATTTTGTGCTATTATTTGTATCATATAAGTCAAAGCTTCCTATATTCTTAATGTTAATCTGCTAAATGCACACAATCACAAACACACAGGTGTTAATAGTGTTTGGTGCTGTCTTAAAGACTCAGGTGATCAGCCATCCATCTTTCCCCTTACAGGTGTCATCTGACTCCAGCTCCTCCATGAGCTCTAGCACGCCATTGGTCAGGATCACCACTCGCCGTAGCTCCGCCCACGACGACCCCATCCCAGAGTACGACCTCCCTGAGGACCCGCGCTGGGAGTTCTCCAGAGACAAGTGAGCGTCCTCGCATTTCACTTCTTTAAACATTCACAAGAAGACACAGACAAACTGAATTAAATGCAATTTTATATTATTTCTAATCTTCAAATTCACCTGGGTTATTAATCCTACATACACACCGTAGCTAAATTAGGTTGTCATTTCACCTTTTAGTGCTTAATTAATCCTGTTCTGTACTCACAGTTCAGTTTTAGGGGATTGACAGCCGCATTCTGCAACTGAATTGACTCCTGAAAAATTCAGGTAGCGACAAGCACATTTGCAAAAATTCTACGCAATGTGTATGAAACCAAACCATATCAGAGTCAATGACATATCAGAGTTGTGTCTTTTCTGTATGTGTGGTGTCAGAAATCACAGTGTACGTTTTGACCCATTAGTGTTGCCAGATAATACTAGAAAAAAAGCGGCAAAAAAAATAAGCCCATATTTAACTAAAATCCAAATGCGTTATCTTGGGAATAAGCCATATACCAAAATATAGCAATCTGCCTATTTTATTAACTACATAAACTTGATTTCTTTATGAGCCAAGCCCAAGCAAGCCCAGAAATGCTTAATAATAAGTGGACATGGCAACCCTTCAACCTTCCAAATATAAACAAAACTGGACGGTGGTTTAGTTAAAATCACAAAACATAAAGAGTCTTTGGTTGCTGTAATATTTCTTTGGTTAAAAATAGTGGATACTAAAGTTTCTAGAGTGAGTCATGTTTCGCATTTGTCATTCAAAGCATAATCTTGCATCTTTTTCACTTGTAAATCATTGTGATGTGAAGCTAATCTTCTTATACGCTTACAATCCCATTATGTCTAATTATTAACCTGTGACTTATGCAAGCGCAATGTACAATCAATCATTCATAATACAACACAGGCCTCTGTTCGTTAGCCGTTATTATTCTTAGAGAAACCAAACACACATTTTTCTCATTATATAATGAAATATACAAGTGGCTACCAGATAACTTTCTGTTAGCATCACATGTTCTCGTCTGACACTGTGAACTCGATTGATCGTGTGACTAACGAGAGAAACTCAGACTCTCAGATTAATGTTTAATTGTCGTGCTTAATATTTACGAAATGCTTCCGGTATCATTTGGAGATTTACAATGGATCCATTATCGTGTTGTTGCCAAAACTGTACAGATTCCTAATTAATGACTAAGAAGGCCTGTTTAAGCAATCTATAACAAAAATGGTGGTTGAAAAGTAGTCTGTTTGTACTTTGATTGTCTCAAGGATGGTTTGTTAGCAGTTCAACATGCTATATTATTCAACTCCAAATTCTAACCAAGTCTTTGCTAAATTAATGGTGGAAACCCAACAAGTACAGGTGGAGCTGCTCAGTTTTTTGCAGGATTAAGCTGTTCATGATTTATTGGATAACAGTCCTTACATGTTCACAACTAATGGCCAGTAATGTTCATTCTATAGGTGAAGGGAAGCACCATTTTATGTATTTTTTTTTAACTTCACACCCACTAAAGGAATTGTTGCCTTTGGGCAGACAAGCTAAGGCGTGTTTTTGTGAGGAACTTATGGACTTATGGAAGGAAAGATTTTGTTAGGAAGCCATTCCAACAAAAAATGTATTAAGTCTGTAACCGTATCAGTATTGCCCGATATTGTCTCCCTCTCTTTTTTAATACTGAAAGTAGATAATATTCAGGGCCTACATTTGTCAATTCGAACAGTAAATTGTTATTGTTTCAAAATACTATACAGTTATTGTTCTTTTTTTTATTTATTTTTTTTACTGTGCATAATGCTTTCATAACTGTTTTTACTGGAAGTATATTAATTGTAGATGTTTTGAAATTTGTAACATAATTTGTAACATATTTTTTTAAAAACCAGTCTTGTATTTACTTTTTAAAGTTTTTTTTGTTGTTATATATAATATATAATATAAATAACTGTATTTTTACTATACATAATATTTTGATAACTGATTTTACTGGAAACATATAAATTCTAGAATTTAAAAAATTTATTTATACATGGTTTAAATTATTTTTATTATATATAATATAAAATATCATAAATAATAATAAATTATAATAATGTATTTTTTTTACTGTACATAATGTTTTGATAAGTTTTACTGGAAACATATAAATTCTAGATTTTTCAAAATCAATTTTAACAGTTAAAATGTATAAAAACTGATTTATTGTATTACAAAATAAAATAATTATTTCAATTATTTATTATAAATTATTTATTATAAAATTGATATATATATATATTATCATATATTATACATTAATATATTGTATAATCTAATACATATACATCAAATATTTATCTATTTTTATTTATTTATTCATTCATTCATTTTGATTGATATTAGCCAAACTTACTATTTTGCCCATTCCTACAATACCCTATTAGCACAAAGTTTGAGTTATTAAGTTAGTTGTCTCTGTTTTTTTTCTTGGACTGCTGTCTTCATCCCCGCATGACGTGCCCTAGGGTGCATGCCGGGCTGAAAACTGTGGAATGTTAACGTTTGCAGTCGGCGTGGAGGATAAACATAACATTGATTATCTGTGGTGGGCTGGAGTAGACAGAGGCCGCCATTGACCATACAGCACAGAGGGGGATTGTGTTATCACAGCCTCAGATCGGCCCCGGGCCCCAGTGCGGGTGTGAATGTTTACATAATCCAGTGCTGGAGGGGGCTGGGGACAGACCCCAGCTCCTGCCAATCAAAGGTTGACTGAGGGCCACTAGCAGGGCAAGAGGTCGAATGTCACAGTTATCGTGAGGGATGGAGATGAAGTGTGTGTGATTGTGTTTTAATGCGTGAGGGTGTGTTTGTTTCCAAACTAGAGCTAATTAAGGGACAAATTAAAAATGCTGCAAAATGTCCACAAAAGTTCATTCGTTGCAATTAAGCTAATTTTTGAGCTGTTCTCAAAAGGAGAGTTGGTTCATAAATAAAATGTAAAATAAATAAATAAAATTATTTTAATGTTGTTTTATGCTCTGTAATAAAATATATTTTTGAAGTTGTAAATATATATATATATATATATATATGTATGTATGTATATATATATATATGTATGTATGTATATATATATATATGTGTATATATATATATATATATATATATATATGTATGTATGTGTGTATATATATATATATATATATATATATATATATATATATATATATATATGTATATATATAAATACACAGTGGTGTGAAAAATTGTTTGCCCCCTTCCTAATTTTTAATTTTTTTGCATGTTTGTCTCACTTTAATGTTTCAGATCATCAAACAAATTTAAATATTAATCAAAGATAACACAAGTAAACACAACATGCAGTTTTTAAATGAAGTTTTTTATTATGAAGGGAAAACAAAATCCAAACCCACATGGCCCTGTGTGAAAAAGTGCTTGCCCCCTAAACCTAATAACTGGTTGGGCCACCCTTAGCAGCAACAACTGCAATCAAGCGTTTGCGATAACTTGTAATGAGTCTGTTACAGCGCTGTGGAGGAATTTTGGCCCACTCATCTTTGCAGAATTGTTGTAATTCAGCCACATTGGAGGGTTTTCGAGCATGAACCGCCTTTTTAAGGTCATGCCACAGCATCTCAATAGGATTCAGGTCAGGACTTTGACTAGGCCACTCCAAAGTCTTCATTTTGTTTTTCTTCAGCCATTCAGAGGTGCTGGTGTGTTTTGGATCATTGTCCTGCTGCAGAACCCAAGTTCGCTTCAGCTTGAGGTCACGAACAGATGGCCGGACATTGTCCTTCAGGATTTTTTGGTAGACAGCAGAATTCATGGTTCCATTTATCACAGCAAGTCTTCCAGGTTCTGAAGCAGCAAAACAGCCCCAGACCATCACACTACCACCACCATATTTTACTGTTGGTATGATGTTCTTTTTCTGAAATGCTGTGTTACTTTTACGCCAGATGTAATGGGACACACACCTTCCAAAAAGTTCAACTTTTGTCTCGTCAGTCCACAGAGTATTTTCCCAAAAGTCTTGGGGATCATCAAGATGTTTTCTGGCAAAACTGAGACGAGCCTTTAAGTTCTTTTTGCTCAGCAGCGGTTTTCATCTTGGAACTCTGCCATGCAGGCCATTTTTGCCCAGTTTCTTTCTTATGGTGGAGTCATGAACACTGACCTTAACTGAGGCAAGTGAGGCCTGCAGTTCTTTGGATGTTGTTCTGGGGTCTTTTGTGACCTCTTGGATGAGTCGTCGCTGCGCTCTTGGGGTAATTTTGGGTCGGCCGGCCACTCCTGGGAAGGTTCACCACCGTTACATGTTTTCGCCATTTGTGGATAATGGCTCTCACTGTGGTTCGCTGGAGTCCCAAATCTTTAGAAATGGCTTTATAACCTTTTCCAGACTGATAGATCTCAATTACTTTCTTTCTCATTTGTTCCTGAATTTCTTTGGATCTCAACATGATGTGTAGCTTTTGAGGATCTTTTGGTCTACTTCACTTTGTCAGGCAGGTCCTATTTAAGTGATTTCTTGATTGAGAACAGGTGTGGCAGTAATCAAGCCTGGGTGTGGTTGGGAATACTTTTTCACACAGGGCCATGTGGGTCTGGATTTTGTTTTCCCTTCATAAAAAAAACCTTCATTTAAAAACTGCATGTTGTGTTTACTTGTGTTATATCTGATTAATATTTAAATTTGTTTGATGATCTGAAACATTAAAGTGTGACAAACATGCAAAAAAATATAAAATCAGTAAGGGGGCCAACAATTTTTCACACCACTGTATATATATATATATATATATATATATATAATATGCATGACATGAAAATATATGAAATAAATTATAGCCCATACAAATATTTATGTTTATGTATGTATAATACATTTTTGGACATATATGTCATGTGTATACTATATATACATATTGATATTATGTAAATAAATATAAAAGATCGACATGCTTTTAAAGAAAATGATTACAAAAACATATATAAACATACTGATTTTTTTGTATATATGTTCTAATAAAGTTGTAATAAAGTAAATAAAAATATATTGTTGACATGTATGGTTGCTACATATAATACCACATTCAAAAGAATTATATAGATATTATTAACGTGTACATATACAAATATTACTGTGGAAATGTTATATATGTTATAAATTTATATCTTCATCTACCCAGAGAATGTACATATGTGAAAATTTTATATAAATTTTATATAAAATTGGATTTTCGCATGGTGTGCTAAGTCAAAATTTGCCGGGCAGATGTGTTTGCCTTGACTTATTTTTGCAATTCTGCACATAAATAATACACTTCACCCCTTTAGAAAAGATTGAAGTCTCCTAACTGATGTATAAGTTACAACACTCTCCTAAAACAAGCTCTAATCTTTTTTTGCACTTGACCAGAGCGCGCTAATCAAGCGTTAACCCTGTTATCTAGCCCTCTCTTTCACACTTTAAGAAAGTCTCTAAATCCCCAAAGGCGTATTGTTGTTCACCCCAGAGGACTGTAACTCTAGATCTCTCAGCCAGACATTCGGCTGTCACACTCGCTAATGTCTAATGTAAGCTTTGCAATGGAAGGCAAAGGGCATCCACTTAACACCTACGAGTTAAGTAAACACAACACACGCACATGCAACTCTGATATACGGTTAAATGTCACTAATGCAACGTGTTTCCAAACTACACAGCATATTTTGGCATCTGGAGACTGAAAACGTCTGTTTGGATGGATGGATTGAAATGCTCATGCATGGGCATAAACTTCTTTCAAGAGCTTTGGGTTTCTCTGTAATGTTTGTGTTTTTTGGTGTTTGTTTGTGAAGGTTGACTCTGGGTAAACCGCTTGGCGAAGGCTGCTTTGGGCAGGTTGTGATGGCTGAAGCTCTGGGCATCGACAAGGACAAACCTAAAGAGGCCGTGACGGTGGCTGTCAAGATGCTGAAAGGTAAATATTTATGGATTCGTTTCCATGTGAGTAAAACTGTACTCTGGTGAGTGTCCTAAATCAACATTTAGCTTTAGTTTACTTGCATGTTAACAGTTTCTAAAGGTTTTATTCATCTAGGCCTTTGCAGCTGTGTGAAACTGGTCCATTTTTGCATTTATTTTAATTTATTTGAAACATTTCACTACTAATGGCTTCATCAGATGTAGGATGGTGGGAATTACTTGACTTTTAAACTCATCAGCTCATAAATTGATGTGGGCATCACCTTTCAAATGGTTCGAATTGCTTTTTACAAGGGAGCTACTTCTCTGATGTTGTGAATCACAAAACTACTGGTTCATATACGGATGGTACTCGAGTGAAAAATCAAAGCCCGGCAGATACAAGCTACAAATCACACCAGCTCAGCAGACAGATAAAATTCACACATGATATTCTACAGAAAAACAGACTGGATTTTTTAGACTGCAGAAGACAGAGTGAAGGGAAGCAAACATGTCAAGAAAGCTCTAATAATGTCTACCTGCTCAGCAGTTGCTAAAAATCTTGCAAAAACAAGAGACGGACAGACAGAGCATGATGCAGACAGAATAATATTGTCATATGGATCCTATGAGGCTAAAATATTAAATATAATAAAGATTTTCAACAAAAACAGTAGTGTTATGATCCCAGCAACAAACTAAGACACCTTTATATATATATTAAAATAAAAATGTAAAAAATAAAATTAAATAAAAATGGTTTATTTTACAATGTGTGTGTATATATACACACACACACATCAATATATTAACTTGCATTTATATTGTATACATTAATTATAAAAATTATTAATATTTTTTTAATATTAATATTTTTTTATTTTTCATTTTTCATTTCTATTGTGTATATGTATATTAGTATGTACACTCTTAAAAATAAAAGTCCTTTATTGGCATCAATGATTCTATGAAGAACCTTGAACATCCATGAAACCTTTCAAATGCAGAAAAAGGTTCTTTAGATTTTTAAAATGTTCTTCAAAATGGTTCTTTTAGGAACTGTTCACTGAAACGTTCTTTGGGGAACGAAAAATGGTTTGTCTATGGCATCACTGTAAAAACACCCTTTTGGAACCTTTATTTTTAAGAGTGTATACACACACACGCACATGTTTGTTTTTGTGGTTTACGGGGACTCTCCATAGGCGTAATGGTTTTTATACCGTACAAACTGTATGTGCTATTGCCCTACACCAACCCTACACCTAAACTTACCCCTTACAGGAAACTTTCTGCAGTTTTAGATTTTCAAAAAAACACCATTTAGTATGTTTTTTAAGCCTTTTGAATTACGGGGACATAGGTAGTGTCCTCATAAACTACCTTCAAATTGTAATACCTTTGTCATACCCATGTCATTATACAAATTTTCTCCCCGTAAACCACAAAAACCAGTACACACACACACACACACACACACAATAGAAATGAAAAATGTAAAATAACTGTAAAACTGTATGTATAATTAGTAATTACATTTGTATTGTACATTAAATTAATATAAACTGTTGTAGACCCCCTTATTGTTAAAGATACTTACATATCTTAAGCCATTTTGAGCTCTAGATATCAGTATCAGTAATTAATTTAATTCATTTTTATCAAAGTAATGGCCAAATATCAAATACCTGGCTGATATAATGGCCTCTCCCTAATCAGTCCAGTTGCAAACTAAAAAACTTCTCCATGTAAGCAAAGAGTGTTTCAATTGGGTGCACATTTTAGTTAAGGTATTGTTATGATCTGAGAATGTGCATATGTTGAGAAAGGGAGAAAGTGGGAGAGGAGGTCTTGACTGTAGGGGCCTTGCGCAGGGTTATTTGTTGGTGCTGAGTGATGTTGGTAGAGCTTGGGTCAAGAGGCCGCATAGCTAACCCGGTGCTCACCAGCTGCACGGCTCTCGCTCTTCACCTGCACAAAGAAAGACCCTCACACTGAAAGAAAGAGAAGAGAGTGGGGGAGGGAGCCAGCAGCTCAAAAGAAGTTTTAAAGGATGTTGAGAGGGCTGAGGAGGCAGGGCTGCAGCGGAGAGAACACTTGAAACAAGAGCACGTTCACTGCTTACACCTGGCTTAATTACTGGCCCAGAAAAAAGCATTTAGAAACTTAAAGGGATAGTTCGCCCAAAAATTAATGCTCTGGCATTATTTACTGATGCTGTTTCAAATACATATGACTTTCTTTCTTCTGTGGAACACAAAAGAAGATATTTTTGATAATATCGCGGTGATCTTTTTTTCTTCTTTGTTCATACAGTGAAAGTAAATGGGGTCTGGTGTTGTTTTGGGCCCCATTGACTTCCAGTATGAAGTTTGAAGCATTGTTCAAAATATTTTTGTAAAACTGGAAGAGAATTTTCATTTTTGAAAGGAACTACCCGTTTAAGCAGAAGTGTTGTTATTGTTAATGAAAACTGAAAAATGTTTTTCAGTAATTGAAATGAAACAAAAACAGAAATGTTGCTCTGGCAACTAACTGAAATAAATTTAAGTTGAAGTTCTTATATTTAAAGTGTTTAAATTTTAGGTTGAAGTACTTAAATTTAAATTCTTAAAATGAAAACTGAAGTTCAAAATAAAAGAAGCTTTATATGCATATAAAGAAATAAATAGCTTTAAAGAAATATTAAAAAATAAAAATGACAAAAAAAATGACAAAGTAAAATCAAAATGCAGTTTAAAATAAAAAATAAAGGTTTATAGAAATGTAACAAAAATATTTAAAAAAATGATGAAAGCACATAACAAAATGATTAAAATTTTAACTAATATTAAAATGACAAATGAAAAGCTAATTTAAAACATTAAAAAATTATATGAATAATAATAAAATAACACAAAAATAAATATGATTTTTGGGCCACTGTAAAGTATCAAACAGAATTTGTTCACAAAAACACCATTTTTAGAGAAGGTGATGGATGAATCTGGTATGGAAGGAAGAGTGCACAGCATTCTTAGCAGAAGAAACTGGAGTAAGATAAGACAGGAATGGCGGTCAGTGGATTGTGTCAGGCTCGCTCCAGTGATCAGCAGGCAGATAATGAAAAGGCGACTGTCTCTAAGGTAATTACTCTAAATGGAAGAAACGCTTTTTAATTGTGAGGCAATGAAAGGAGAGCTGTGTGGCGGCTCTTCAGTGTAACACTAAACCACACAGACAGTTACAGAGGGACACAGACAGCCAGTCCGGCCAGTCTAGCCAATCTACTCATGTAGGATGCATTGCGATGTATGGCATACTCACATACTACTCATACTATTTTTGGATTATGTATAATGTGCATACATATGAACATTATGCTACAAAATCTACAGTATATAAACAAAACACTGAGTAGAAGTGTATCCCACAATGCAATTTACCTTGACCTTTCATTTCCAATGTGTCACATTTTCTTTTAATCTTTATTAGAGTGAACTGCAAAATATTAAGGTGTATTACAAAAAAGATTAAAAATACAAAAGAAGATTAGATTTCATTTTGAAACTTTTATCATTTCTCTGCTTTACAAACTATTTTTTAAATATAGTATCCAGAATACAGAACATACTGTTAAGTATGCAGTACACTTGTTTTGCAGTCGGAACACAGCCATACAATCTCACCTATGAACAAATTTCACAAATAATTACATAGAAAAGGCAATTAACACATTGAATTAAACATGAAATTTCAAAGTAGAAAGACTGATATAGAATTTTCTTGTAAAATGTACTCCAATAATCTAAAACACTGTAAAGCATTTTTTACAGTGTAGTGAGGGAAGAACTAACAGGATTTATTCAGAAAAAAGAAGATTACATTTTGTTGAGTGGACACACCAAACACTATGTTTATTCTGTTTATTTTTTAACCTTTCTAGATGATGCAACAGAGAAAGATCTTTCTGACCTGGTGTCAGAGATGGAGATGATGAAGATGATTGGCCGGCACAAGAACATCATCAATCTGTTGGGAGCGTGCACACAGGACGGTAAGTGGAAATATTTCTTCATTTTAAAGAGATAGTTCACCCAAAAATAAATTACTGTCATCATTACTCACCCTCAAGTTGTTCCAAACCTGTATGTTTTTCCATTGAACACAGAAGATGTTTTGAAGAAAGTTGGTAACCAAAAAGTTGCTTGTAGCTATTGACTTCCGTAGTAAGGAAAAAAAATACCATGGAAGTCATTGGCTACCAGCAACTGTTTGGTTACCAGCATTCTTCAAAATATATTCTTTTGTGTTCCACATAGCAAAGAAATGCGTACAGGTTTGGAATAACATGAGGGTGAGTAAATGATGACAAAACTTTCATTTTTGGGTGAACTATCCCTTTAAGCTCTCACCTGTATCAATGACAGTGAGATGACAGTCTCTCTCTTTCTCAGGTCCGTTATATGTCATAGTAGAGTATGCATCTAAGGGAAACCTTCGGGAGTATTTGAGGGCCCGGCGGCCCCCGGGAATGGAGTACTCATACGATATAGCCCGAGTATCAGATGAGCCTCTCACCTTCAAAGATCTGGTGTCCTGCACTTATCAAGTAGCCCGTGGCATGGAGTATTTAGCCTCACAGAAGGTATCTGCACATGCACACCATATATGAATACCACTTATATAATTGATTTATAAATATCACTTACATAGGCTTTAAGTGGTGCTTGGTCTCAGGCTTAGATCTTTGTGATCTTTCTAATCAAGTCAAGCCACTTTAATTTATATAGCGCTTTTTACAATGCATATTGTTTCAAAGCAGCTTCACGATAATAAAAAGGAAAAATAACAGTGTTAGCATTGTAAAATTCATCAATTATGAAGCAAACTGTACAGAAGACAATAGTGTCATTATTCAGCTCAATTCATTTCAATCTTTATTCAATTTAGATCAATAACAGTGTTGATGTTGTGAAGTTAGTGTCATTATTTTGCTCAATTTAGTTGAGATTTTGTTGTCATCTGAGAACATTTCTGAATATTAATTGTCTTTGAAACCCCTAATGGACACATTTTGAAAATTGCACGCTTTTTATCAGTCTGTCTGGAAAAATGTTGCATGTTCTCAGGCTGCTAAAACAAGCAATACCAAAAAGAAAGAAGTTGCTGGATAGTTTGCAAGTTTCACATCATGAAATCTTTGAAAGATATTCAAGGGTTTTGTTTGCACACACCTGCATATTCTGTTTCGTTCTCAGAGTATCTGATTTCACATCTACTTGTCCCTAAACTTTTAAAAAAGTTTACAAGAGGCAGATTCTTGGCTGTAATAAACAGAAACGGACCAGACTTCATGCTAATGGCTTTGCTGAACTATTTATAGAATATCAGTTGAACAGTTTAATGTATAACAAGCATTTTTAAGTTTATTCTCACATGCACATTTGTTTAAAAAGTATTCA
This sequence comes from Spinibarbus caldwelli, assembly GCA_039654775.1. Lineage (NCBI taxonomy): Eukaryota > Metazoa > Chordata > Actinopteri > Cypriniformes > Cyprinidae > Spinibarbus > Spinibarbus caldwelli. The sequence continues at coordinate 4,393,813 of CM077243.1, forward strand.
GCCGCTCAATTAGATTCATGCAGCATTTTTCAGACAGTCATTGAATGAATCACAGCAGATGTGCACTACTCTGTAAACCGGTCACAACGCTCTCACTGCGAACATGCCAACTAAACACTGTCATCACGCTCCCCTTCCCGTCTGGAATGCGCAGAGAGCCTTATCGTGCTTCAGGCACTCTCACATGCGGATCCGCCCTGCGGTTTATCCCTAAAGCACCTAAAACCTTTGTGTTGTTTGTGTCTGCGTGTGTGATTTTTGTCTGTTTCCAAGATGAAGTCGTGATGATTTATGTTCTTTCTATCTTTCTTCATCTCTATGGCAGTGTATACACAGGGATCTGGCTGCCAGGAATGTGTTGGTCACGGAAAGCAACGTTATGAAGATTGCAGACTTTGGCCTGGCCAGAGACGTCCACAACATAGATTACTATAAAAAGACCACAAATGTGAGTTTCATTTCGTCAGGAGACACTCCTCTTTACCGTAAAAAAACAAAAAAAAACAAAACACATTTCTTGTTGATTTTCATCTCACTATGCATTCATTTGTCGATATTTATAGATGCATGTAATGGCACTCCATTAGTTTTTATTTGTGTTGATGTTTAAACAGGAAGTTGAGAAAAGACATACACATGTTTTTGAAAGAAGCCTTTTATGCTCACTAAGGCTGTTTATTTGATCTAAAAATACAGAAAAAAACAGTAAAATTATGAAATATTATTACAGTTAAAAAAATAACTGTTTTCTGTTTGAATATACACTATATACACTTCTGCAGACTATATACACTTCTGCAGACCAGTCAAGTTCTTCCACACTGACTAAATCAATCTTTTCTTTTTGAACTTTGCCTTATACACAGAGACATTGTCATGTTAGAATAGAAAAGGGTCCTGTCCAAACTGTTGCTTTAAAATTAAAAGCACACAATTCCCTAGAATATCATTATATGCTTAAACATTAAACATCCCCCCCCCCCCCCCCCCCCCCCCCAATTTGATTTGATGATTATTCTCAAGCATTTGATTGGACACAAGTTCGAATAGTGAGTCCTCAGTACTTTTGGATCACTTTTCCTGATAAGAAAGACTGTAAATGAAATTAAATGCATCCACTAAATGTTAAGTCTGTCAATGTTTAAGCATACACAACCATATACATGCGTACAAAAGTCTGATTTATATCTCATTGGGTCATGAAACTTCCTTTATACAGACATATTCACGCTTGACTCCTTTCAGCCTCCTGCCATCTCTTTCTTTGTTCTCTTACCTTTTCTCTCGTTCATTTCTCTTTTTTTCCCTCTGTTTATCTGCCACATACCCCCCCCTCCTTTCGCCAATCTTGGCATGATTTGCAGATTCCCAGGCAGTCGGCGTGTAAAGTGATTTCAGCTCTTTGCTTATTTGGGCCTGCCCTCTTCTCTTATTCCAAAGCTTGTTGTTCAAGCTCATGAGAAAGAAATGTTAGTGACAAACCTAAACACATTAGCATAGCTTTAACTCGCATTCCCACCATTATACCAGTCTCTAGCCCTTCTGAGATGCTTGTTTAGGCTGTAATTCACTCATCTGAGAGTTTAGGTCATCAGATGTGGCAAAGAAAGATTGTGTGAATATTGATAGCATCGTTATCATCATTATGTTTGGGTCAATGTTCACGAAAGATCAACATGAAATCAAAATTGACCCTATTTAATTACTTAAACATTCCTAGTCTTATAGTGCATGATCCTAGTTGGTCATTTATGGTTGTTATTTGGCATAGATGGTTAATCAGTTGGATTGAAATCAAAATTGACCCTATTTACTTAATAAACATTCATAGTCTTATTGTGTATTGGGATTTTAGTTGGTTGTTTATGGTTGTTAGATGGCATACATGGTTGATCAGTGGGATTTAAATCAAAATTTACCCTATTTTTTTTTAAACATTTGTTGTCTTATTGTGCATGATTCTAGTTGGTCATTTATGGTTGATTAGTTGGATTGAAATCAAAATCACATTTTATTACTTAGTAAACATTCCTAGTCTTATTGGTCATGATTCTAGTTGGATATTTATGGTTCTATTGTTGGCTTAGATGGTTCATCAGTTGGATTTCCAGACCTTCAGACCTATGAGAGTCTTCTAGGTTATGCTGGTTAGAGTTAGTTGCACCAGTAGAAAACCAGAAATTATGTCCAAAAAAACAGCTTTCTGGTTTAACTTTAACTGGTAGAATTTGGATTTTACAACAGGGAAGTAAATGTAAATGGTGACTTTTCCATGCGTTATTCATCAATATGGCTTTAGTCCTGATTTAATTCTCCATTCTTATCAAGGTCACCAAGATCTGGCCATGAATATTTTAAACATAGTTTGCCATTAATAAAACATCGAGCAAAGCCCAGATTGAGAGATACTGATGACTGATTAATGGCTGGGGTTAGATTCAATTATGCTAGTTCAACCCCGTCTAAATAAAACACTGTGAGCCCGGAGATTGTGAACTCGGGCCCCTTCCTATTGGATCTAGCACTCCAAATGCCATTGACTCTTGTATCTTCTCCACTAGCTTCAATTTATAACCCCACAATGACACCTGAGAGAAATTAGAGTTTGGCGATACGTCTCAACAGGATTTAATTACTGCTTGGTGCTTAATGAAATTCCAGGCTAACAAGGGTCTGGTACGGATGAAGATGTGAGTGTCGCAGTGTCTAGATGTTGTTTTGTTGCCCGTCTTTGACCTTTTCTCCTATTGATGTCTGTAGGGTCGTCTGCCGGTGAAATGGATGGCTCCAGAGGCGCTGTTCGACCGAGTCTACACGCACCAGAGTGATGTGTAAGTCAGCCGTTTATGTCCTTCATTGTTTGTTTGATTGTTTTTTTGTTTTTGTTTTTAAAGGGGACATGTCATGAAAAAAGATTTTTATTGCTCTTTTGCTGATGTATACAGCCCAATCTCCCTCCCTAGTCCATGCACATGTACATTTATTCATTTAGCAGACGTTTTTATCCAAAGCAACTTACAAATGAGGAATACACAAGCGATTCATCTTAATGATGCAAAAACACAGAAGTGCATTGTCCAAAATAGAATAAGGTTGAACAGAGAGGGATTAAGAAATAGTGAAAGCATAGAAAAAGAAAAATTTTCAGCTAGATGTTATGGAAGTCTGTTTCTGCCGCTGAATTAAAAAAAAAAGTTATTGTGACTCTTTATTTCCCAATTCTGACTTTTTTTCTCACAATTGTGAGTTTATATCTCACAATTATGTCATCATAACATGCAGTTGCAACTTTATATAGCGCAATTATGACTTTATAACTTGTAATTGTGAGTTTGTCTCACAATTCTGAGAAAAGAAGTTCTTTTCTCAATTCTGAGAAAAGTCAGTCTTGTTTCCTTAGAATCTGACTTTATAACTCACAATTGAGTGTTTGTATCAGAATTATGAGATATAAACTCGCAATTGCGAGAAAAGTCAGAATTACAAGAAAAAAAGCCCGAATTATGAAATATAAACTCACAATTGCAAGAAAAAATCTGAATTGTGAACTGAATAATAAATCTGAATTGAGTTTATATCTCACAATTCTGAGAAAAAAAGTCTGAATGGCAAGTTTATATCACAATTCAGAGAAAAAAAGTTATGAGATATAAAATTTAAAATTGTCAGAAAAAAGTCAGAATTTTGAAATTAAAAGTCGCAGTTACCTTTTTTTTACTTTTTATTCAGTGGTGGAAACAGGCTTCCATACAATGCAGTGAAAAAGAAGAGAAGAGATAAATAGAAGAGAAGAGTTTTTGGCTATTTCTTGAATATTGTCAGAGATTCAGGCTGTCTGGATAGGGTTATTATTTATTGAATCTAAGCAATAGCAATTACATTAAACCTTCTCAATGGATATTTACACATCAGTGCAACTGTGTGGCCAATTATAACAGATCTTTTGCATTTAGTGACGATAGCTTATTATTTCTGCTCATTTGTTTTGGACGGTTCTGGTTGGTACTGCACAAGTTGTTATGGAACCAAGTCTAAATGATACTGTTACGGCTGCTTTTCTTTCTACAAATTGAAAAAGGGACTGAAGTGGTTTGGAGAGCGCAGGAAAACAGTTCTAATGTGATTGGAGTTGCTGTGTGTTTGTGTAAAGTGAGTAGTTTGAGAAAGAATAGGAACAGTTCAGGGGTACAAGAATTGTTTCCCTTCTGAAAAAAAGGAGCATGAGTGATGGAAAGTTAAGGAAGTGTTTTTGTCAGGCAGAGAAAGAAGAAGGGCTGTTCGCGGCCAGCGCTACACCGAAAAGCGAGAGATTTCACGCTCGACTTGCGACCAGTGCCGTGTTACTAATCTGCGCAACTTCAAAGCCCTTCAGACGGGCCAGACTCTCACCTCCCAGAGCCCGGACGGAAATGCCCTCTATCTTCCCTTCACTCCGTCCCGTCACACTCCTCCATCTAGTTCTTCTCTACCTCGTTGTTTTTTTTTTCTTTTTTTTTAACACTTGAAAGTCTCTTCTCTTCTTTTTATTTTCCATAGAGTGAAATAATCCAGTCATTTGTGTTTGCATTTATCCGCTAGTGCATGCTTGTTTCTTTTCATTTTAAGCTCAATTTTTTTTTTTTTTTTTTTTGTCTGTTAAAGAGATGAAACGAAACAGAAGTTACGCTTTGCTGCATGTTGGATTTTTCATGCAACCTCTGTGGGACATTTTGAAGTTCTGGCTGCATGCACAGGCTGAAGTCATTTCTACATTCATTTGTTATAATAATCTGATCTTTTGGTTTGCATCCATCAAGTTCCAAATACTAATTTGTGAAGTATTTAATGGAATGGCATTGGAATGTACAAAAACAGAGATTATCATAAAGGAATATGGTCATACTGTCCACCCCTAATGATATATGTTGTGTAATCTCTTGCAGCTCATTATCTTTTGTCATGTTTGTCTGCTCTTTGTGTGGTCTGTACAGTAAAATCAAATCAATAGCAAAAAGACCCTTATTGATGGCAGACGCTTGAATCTTTTGTCTCGGGACTCAGTGCTCATTATGCATCATCAGGCACTAAGGTCCTGAGCTCTCTGATTGGCTTAGAGGCAGACACGATCCATATATGACATCATATTAAATTAATACATAAATTATAATAAAAATTGGCATGTTTTGACAAACAAGACCCCTGGGGAATGGGATATAAGCTGCAGAGCTTGCAAAAATGGAAATATGGATCCATGTGTGTGAATTTCCTGTTTGTTCAGATGTACCATCTTTTATGGTAGAGGTTCATCCGGCCTCATGCAAGATCAGCAATATTAAATTAAAGAAAGGTGTTGACCTTTTTAAACCTATAAAATTTTGTGTTTTAGTTTAGTTAGTGTTAATCTCATGAAATCTGAAAAGAGCATGTCTGGGTTCCTATTTCACCCTAAAATAATAAAATTCTAAATTATATAAAATCATTTTATTTTATAATTAAATTCTAAAATATATTTTGTTAGAAAATACTAATATATATATATATATATATATATATATATATATATATATATATATATATATATATAATTTTATTTTATAATCAAATTATTTTAAAAATATATAATTAAGTTATAAAATAATTTTTATTGAATTTGAATTTATATTTAAAAAAAAATATTATTAATGAGACTTCAGATTTTATGCATTGTAGAATTATTTCCAACACAAACATATTTTCTTTATGCAAAATCTAATTTGGAATTTTTCCTTTTAATTTTTTTAGGTGAAATGTGTCATTGATTCATTGCTAATTAGCAACAAGGTCTAGCATACAGCTGTATCATTTGCACACAAGCCGTTTGTGGCGTATTGTATTGAAGCGCAAGAGTTCAAGAGGACATTGCAGTGACCCTTTTTGTGCTCTCGGTGTGAGTGATTGATCATGGGGAGGTTAGCCACGGTTACATGAGGTGACTGAATAGAGATAATGAATTTGGCAAACATGTCAGAGAAGATGCAGCGCTAGATAAAAACGAGAAGAAGACAAACAGGGTAACTGATTGACTAAACAAACACATGGACTGGTAACTGCTGGAGTAAACGAAAGCAGAGATCCTTTGTGCTTTGCTTTGTGTGTTGTGACCGCTGTGGGTCAACAGAAAAGAGTACAACCAGAGGAAAACTGTGTTGCTCAGAGGTTGCCCTTTTGTAGCTCCTGAGACTTAATGAGTTCTCAGTCTCAGATGTTTCTCCTAAAATTCCTTAGGAGAAATAGAAATAGACATAAAACGAGACAATAGTTGTATAAAGGTATTAGATTTATGTGGATAGCAACTCATTGTGATCTTCATGAGAAATATTGGAGTTCTGATGCAGGAGACTATCCTGAAGTCTAAATTTACTCTCCACTAAATCTTTGAGAAACATTGGAGTTCATACTGAGATCTCACTGATTTCAAACGTTGATATCTGAGATCATTTTAAGGCATTTTCTGAGTCTTTTTCACAGGAGAAACATCTGAGTAGCAGGAGATTACACCGAAGTGTCAGATTTGCTCTCCACTTAATTTTTTTGAGAAATATTGGAGTTTATATTGAGATCTTATTGATGGCAAACCTTTGAGATCTCATTGAACACAAACGTTGGTATCTGAGATAGTTTTGAGGCATTTTCTGAGTCTTTTTCCTCAGGAGAATCATCTGAGAAGCATGAGACCAAAGCAAAGTCTCAAATTTACTTTCCTCTGAATCTTTATGAGAAATATTGGAGTTCATATTGATATTTTGACCACAAACCTTAGTATCTGACCACATTTTGAGACATTTAAGACAGTCTCAAATTTTCTCTCTACTGAATCTTTATGAGAAATATTGGAGTTCATATTGAGATCTCACTGATTTCAAACGTTGATATCTGAGAACATTTTAAGGCATTTTCTGAGTCTTTTTCACAGGAGAAACATCTGAGTAGCAGGAGATTACACCGAAGTGTCAGATTTGCTCTCCACTTAATTTTTTGAGAAATATTGGAGTTTATATTGAGATCTTATTGATGGCAAACCTTGGTATCTGAGCACATTTTGAGACATTTTCTGAGTCTTTTTTTCTCTGGAGGAACATCTGAGAAGCATGAGACCACACCAAAGTCTCAGATTTGCTCTTCACTGAATCTTTATGAGAAATATTGGAATTCATATTGATATTTTGATGACAAACTTCGATATCTGATCACATTTTGAGACATTGAAGACTGTCTCAAATTTTCTCTATTGAATCTTTATGAGAAATATTGGAGTTCATATTGAGATCTCATTGATTGTATCTGAGCACATTTTGAGACATTTCTTGAGTCTTTTTTCTCAGGAGAAACATCTGAGAAGCTGGAGTCTACATCAAAGTCTCAAATTTGCTCACCACTTAATTTTTTGAGAAATATTGGCGTTTATATTGAGATCTTATTGATGGCAAACCTTGGTATCTGAGCACATTTTGAGACATTTCAGTCTTTTTCCTCGGCAGAAACATCAAAATAAGCCTGAGACCAAAGCAAAGTCTAAAATTTGCTCTCCACTGAATCTTTATGAGAAATATTGGAGTACATATTGAGATTCCATTGATTACAAACATTGGTATCTGAGTCTTTTTCTCAGGAGAAACATCTGAGAAGCAGGAGATTACACAAAAGTCTCAAATTTGCTCTCCACTGATCCTCCTTGCTATTTATGAGAAGCAATTGAGATGTTCAAGAGACCTCACTCACTCACGTCTTTTCTTTTCTACTAACCTGTGTGTGTAGTTGTAGAGATGTATTTCTCAAGCATGTTGTGTAACGCATTGATTTCAAACCGATATATCTTGTGATTGTGAAATGCTTTTGTTAACTCAGCAGGATAAATAAAAACCTATGCAGATAATAATGGTTTCTGGCTCTTCATGTCTGCTGGCCTATTTTGAGAAGCTTTTAACTCACGTATGATGAGTCAAAGGTCAGAAACCCTTGTGGAAACTCTTATCATTTGCGTATTTTATTTTCCCTCCTCGTCTTAGATGAAGCAACATGGAATTGGCATGTGTTGAAAAATCATTCCCCGCTACAATCTTCCGCCCTCTGGACGTTTGTTTCCTGTGGGTCTCGCTAATGTTTGTTTTGGCTGTACAATATGTGTCATTGTGGCGTTCCGTGGAGGACAAAAGCCAGCTTTGAGTCCAGAGCCATTTGAGTCGCGTAAAAGTGGTCCCACAGTCCGAGACGCTGGCAGAAAGACAGCATTGAGACCCCAACAGCTACCGCGTTGTTAGCGCCGACAAATATCACTGCTGTAAATGTATCAAATTGGGATTTTTGGAAAGGCTTCATTTCACAGAGCATTCCTCATCCAAATTTTGGGGATAGTGAAGTGATGGTACCACAACAGAGGCTGGAATTTGTTGTTAAATAATCGAGAACAACTAAACAAAATGCTGATTGTTGAATCCCAATATACTCGCTCTGTATTTACAGTGAAAACACTGATTGGAAGTGTAATATGAACCACAAGAGGAACGTGTTTGTTGCGTGTTGTACTGGTAAAGTGATCTGATGAATGTGTGTCTGTCTCTTCCAGCTGGTCGTTCGGGGTTTTAATGTGGGAGATCTTCACGCTCGGTGGTTCTCCGTATCCAGGAATACCTGTCGAGGAGCTCTTTAAGCTACTAAAAGAGGGTCATCGCATGGACAAACCTGCTAACTGCACCAACGAATTGTGAGTGTTGATGTTTTCTCAAAGGATTCATGTTGCATTGTTAGTAATAGGAATCCTTTTCTGATCAATAAAATCTCATTTAGTGTTCATTAAGGTCATGTCCCAATAAATTTCATGACTAGTTAAACTAGCGTCCTGCTAACCATTTTTTCTATCATTGTATGTATCACAGTTGCAATGTCAGTGAGCCCCACTAAACATTTTTTTTCTACCATTTTTTTCCCCACTTTAATTTATTATGTCAAGCTAGTACCCCTTTCTTGCCATATTGTCACTTGCATTTAGTGTGTCCATGTACTAGTTCAGATGTCGCACAAATCTTTTTTTTCCTACCAGTTTTTACTGTCTTTTATTTACCTTGTCAGCTAGCATCCCTCTAATCATTTACCAGCTAGTTAAGCTGGCGTCATGCTAACATTTTAGTTATCATGTCTTTACTTGATTTCAGTGTGTCCATGTATTAGTTAAGTTAGTGTCCTGCTAATAGTTTTATTTCTACTATTTTTTTTTCTGGTTTGCGTTGACCTTGTCAGTGAGCTAGTTAATCTAGTTAAAATTTGTCTCACTAATCATTTACTTTTTCTGACTTTTTTTTTTTTGACTTATATTTAATGTGTCAGAGAGCTAGTCATTTTATGTCTTTCATTGAGACTTTGTGTCACTTAGTTAAGCTGGTAACAGTTTTAATTGTATTTTTGACTTGCATGTAGTCTGTACATGTACTAGTTAAGCTAATTTTCGACTATCTGTTTTTTTGTCTTACATTTAGCTTAGCAATGCATTAGTTAAGCTAGTGTTCCACTAATTTTTATCACATTTTTGAATTCCAATTAGTGTATATATGTACTAGTTATGCTAATTTCCTGCTATTTGTTCTGTCTTACATTTAGCTTGTTCACTGCACTTGAGCTAGTGTCCCACTTACCTTTTTTTTTTTATAACATTTTTTGGCTTGCATGTAGTTCGAACTAGTTAAGATAGGTTTCACTCCTTGGTTTCACTCAGAAACACACCTTATTATGAAAGTAAAATGGTAAAATGCTGTTCATGTCGACTTGAAGCTAGTTTCCCAGCTCTACTAAGATGCTTTGCAGTTTCTCAGAACATCCAACAGATTATCCAAGTTAATTAATTAATTATTAATTAATTAATTAACTGGCCTTCGAAGCAACCAATGAGCTCCTTCCCACCCTAAACTGACAAAAAAAAAGTTACTATAAGCCATCATGTCAATGACCTAACAAACTGTCACGTTGATTTGCTGCCAAAATGAGACGTTAGCATTAGTTTTGAGATGCTACATGGGCAGTATAATCACCGTTGCCCTTTCATCGCACCTGCGGTTTAGCGTACGTGAACTCGTCTAGGTATGTCTGATTACACAAATGGTTGCGCCACATTTGATTTCCAAAACAGAGCTTAGAAATAAATAAATGATGTCACGTTGTCTTTTCTCAGGTACATGATGATGAAGGACTGCTGGCATGCGATCTCCTCCCACAGGCCCACATTCAAACAGTTGGTCGAGGACTTGGACCGCATTCTCACTTTGGCAACCAACGAGGTGAGGCGCGCACACGTTTACACACATGCATAAACAGACTCCAAACCATTCACGCTTTCCCTATAGTTCTGGGATCCATCAAACCCGTGCTAACGCTGGCTCCGGCTCGCAACATTTCGCAAGATCCACGAGGGAAAGGAAACGGTTTTTACGGTCAGCGTACAGGTCGAGAGTTGCACGCGCTTGATTTCATCCAGCCTTGGGTTTTCGAGAGTGGCCCTCGTGCTAACGTTGCTCAATTGTCAGATGGATCCCTACTAGACGGTTCTTTCCGTTCTCTAGCTGTCATCCGTGATATCCGTGTGGTGGACTGAGGGATGGAAATCTGTCAGAACTTGTCGAAGCGGGGGAGTGAGCCGTGGAAGAGAGATGATGCCAAAAGCCCCGCTCTCGCTCGCCGTTTTGAACTTTAGAAATGTAATAAAGTGCCTCTGCTTTCTTCCCCCCGTCTTAAACTGCTCACAGATGTGAAGGTCTTTAGTAATGTGAGCTGCCTTGTGTTGAGCAGCGAGAGTTCAATCCAACACTCATTTTCAGCAACCTAAACCCCCCCCCTTCCTCTCGTCAAATAGTTCAATACCAGCCACAAAGAGAAAATGGCTCCAATTTTGTCTGGGGAATGAACCAGGAAAAAACTTCCTTCTTGGTCATATATGTGCATTGGATGTTTATAGATATGCATTTCAGAAATATGTATATATATATATAAGTCTTCAGGTGTGGTCCCTTCTGTTACTGATTCACTGAAATTAGGTAAGCAAATATTAGTTAGGCGTGACATTCTGAAGGCAATTGTTCAAACGTGGAATCTGGCGCGGTGGTTTCCAGCATGGTTAAACTCGGATTGAGTGCACTTCATTTTTAAGGAAGTGGCTAGTAGATCAGTGTTATTGCTGGTGAGCCACAGCGGAAAGTATTATTTGAGTTATAAGTAATTATTTGATTATATACAATACAGTTCAGTATTTTTTGTTTTAAAAGGAAAGAAATTATTACTTTTATTCAGCAAGGACACATTAAATTGATCAAAAGCGACAGTAAAGCCATTTTAAATGTCACAGAATATTTCTGTTTCAAATAAATGCTGTTCTTTTGAACTTTCTATTCATCACCGACTCCTGAATACTAACTGAAGAATTGCGAAAACTAAGTAAGCTAAAAAAGTAAAATAACTAAAAAGTAAAAGTAACTAAAGTAAAACTAACTAAACTAAAAAGTAAAATAAATAAATAAATAAAAAACACATAAATAAATACAATATAAAGAAAACTTGAACTTATGCCAAGGCAACAGCAGAAAGTATTGTTTAAAATAATCATTATAATAAAAAAATAATAATTATTTGATTTAATTTCAAATAAATGCTTTTACAAAAGATTTTAATTTCAAATAAATGCTGTTCTTTTGAACTTTCTAAATAACTAAATAAAAGTAAAACCATTAAAATATATATTACTTGAAATACAATAAAAATAACCTAAAATAAAATATTAAAAAAAAATCCAAAACTTTTTGCCAAGGCCGCATTTCATTTTTTTTTTAAACTAAAACAACTAAATAAACTTTAAAAAGCTATATAGACATATAAAAAAGAAAATTAATTTCTATAATTATAACTAAAATTAAAATTAAAAGAAAATATTTTTGAGGAACAATCTAATTCAGAATATTAATTAAAAAAACTATAATAGTGTATCATTTTTATTAAAATAACACTGCTTTAAATGAATTTTATTCCCGATGGAAATAGCTTTAATTTCTAATGGAGAAGGTTCTCTTTCAATCGACTAATTGAAATATATATTTTTTTCCTATTAAATGTGGCAGCTCTAGTTCTGGTCCATGTTTATACTGACAACTTCATATTTGTGTCTATAGGAATATCTGGATCTGTGCGCCCCAGTGGAGCAATACTCTCCCAGCTTCCCCGACACACGCAGCTCCTGCTCCTCCGGAGACGATTCCGTCTTCTCCCACGACCCCTTAGCAGACGAGCCCTGCCTTCCCAAGTACCAGCACATCAACGGAGGCATAAAAACATGAGCCTCTTCCACCTTCTCCAGACCCACCACATCCAAGATACGCCTGCAGTTCTCAACAAGACTGAGAGACTTTTACCCACAGTTCCCTTGTACCCATCCAGAACCGTATGCTGCCTCTAGACTCCTCGCGAAGCTCCTGCTGGACATTCGGAGCGCGCTAAAGGAGGCTGAGAAGCCAGCAGTGCTGCTTTTCCAGAAAGAAACTGAAGTGTGTGAAGCGCAGGTGCCTTTTTTGTGGAAACGCACACTTGCGTGCACAAAAACACGTGACTAAGCTCTTAAAAAGAGGACGAGGACTGAAGAAAAGTGACTGTTTCCGAGGACCCAACTCTTGCTTTTTTTTTTCTTTTTTTTGGATGATTTTTTTCCCATTTGTGTTGGAATTCTATTACATTCTTGCCATCATTCTGTTGCTTGGCATTCCAGGATTCTGTGTTCCCAAGAGAAATGAATGGAGCACATGGACAGAACTCTTAAGAGACAAAAAGGAGAAAATAGGATACGAGTATAATAAGGAAACATACAACTAACAGAAGAAGAAGAAGAAGTAGAAAAAACATAACACTGCCTCCAGTTGATTTTTTGATTTTTTATTTTTAAATGCTCCGTTTTTACCATGATAACACAGTTATCATACAAAAAGCCCAAGCAGTTATCCTTAATGGTAAAAAAGTAATACATGGTATATAGTGCTGGGTATATTTGTAAATATATTCAAATATGTAAAAATATATATTATATATTTACAATGAATTATTTTTTGTATGGACTTCCGAACAATTCCTCCCTTTTCCCGCAGAGTGAGAAATAAATGTAGACACATCTAGATGTTTCTATTACATTCCCAGACATACATTCGCACAAATATAGCAGGACTCAACATTAAAGACTCCATGAAATGGCTTGACGAGTGCAGTTTTCTCTTAAGTGTTTCCTGTTAAAACAGGGAGTCTCTTTTCTTTGTCATCTTTTGGGAGTGTACTAGCATTTAGATGACCTCAAATCTAACAAACATGGACTAAAAGCCACAAAACTCTCAGTTTTCATGTGTATGTTCCAGGCACATTGAGCCGTGGTGCTGGTTCGAATCCAGGTGCACAAAATCTCCTGGGAAAGTTTAATGTCGGGTCCTGCGCAACTCTCACTTGCTGACACAGTCACGTATTGGCTTTCAGGGAAAGAGATAGCATGTTAATTTATTGACTTATGTTTAAAAAAAAGAATCAAAAGGATAAAAAAGATCAAAATAATAAAGAGATAATAATATTAATGATGACAGTAGGAACAATAATGATTCATAATGTTTATTTTGTAATTTAAAATGACATTTCAGTGGTACAAAGAATTATTTGTAGCTGGTATCTAAAGATTTGCATTTCTTACGTCTTGTTTATATATATATATATATATATATACAAATGTGAATGGTAAGTTAAAATGCAAAAATAACGTACATTTTTATAGTCAGCTAATCCTTTTTCTATAGTAGAGGATTTTTATCCGTTTTTATCCGGCTGTTTTACTCACACTGAAGTTTGCATTTGAATTTGACGAAAAAAAAAAGGTTGCAGTATATTTTGTGCAGTTTTACCCACATCAACTCGAAAGTATTACGAATCATTCAAGTGTTTCATTTTCTTCCAGACAAATGAGCTGAGGTTGTTCTCAACAAGTGTTCCTGACAGAGTTGTAAAATTAAAGATGAAAAAATGAATTGTTTGTGCTTTGTTTTTATACTTTTTGCTGCTTTTCCAAGTGAATCCCTTTCTGGCGTCTTTGCACATATTCAAGTAAAATTTATATAGTGCTTTTTTCACAATACACCGTTTCAAAGCAACTTTACAGAAAATCATGATGTTAATGTTTATAGTATCTTAATATCTTCATGCTTTAGTCGCATTTAGTAGATTAGAGCTGGGCAATAATATAGTTTACATTTTGCAACGATACAAGCAATCAAGCAGTTGAGATTTACTATTTAGGGCCAGATTTACTAAACAGGGCAAATTAGCATTAGAGTGCAATTCCATAAAAGCACCGATGGGAGGGGAAAATTCTGCATGTGATTTACTGACAATGCACACATTAAAGAACACAGACGCAGCTAGATAACTTCCATAATGACTAGCGCAATTTACTAAGAGCAGCGCAAATTACCACCTCCTTTAAGACATGCTTTTTTTGGGGTGTTAAATAATGGCACAAATACCAGTAATTTGAAGAGCGTAAATGTTAGTACTTCCCGTTGCATGATTATTTTAATACTATCCTACCATAAATTTTTGCGTCTGAAAGGGAAACTCCTATAAATGCATATTCAATAAGGTCAGGCGCTAAAATAGCTGTGTCCATGCCTTTTCAGCGCTAATTCTTCACTGCACGTCTTTAGTAAATCTTGACAGTACCATTTTAACACCAAAAGGCAGATTGCACTGGCGCAAGCTGTTAGTAAATCTGGCCCATAGTATCTATCGCCTTGTGCAAGTATACTTTATGTATGCAGGTAAAGTTGTACATACTTAAATATGCAACTATGTGTAATGAGCTGGGCGATAATAGTTACAAATAATTTATTCAGGTGTGTTTTATTATGAAAGGCTGAAACCTGTCATGATCTTCACTGATGGCAGAATTCAGACCTCATTACTGCTCTCCATCATCCTGTATGATCCTCTAAACAAGAGACTGTGATGAGCATCTGCCACATAAAGTTCTTCAGCTCAGAGCTGTTGAAATACATGAGAAGGCCCATCAGAATGCTGACTGCCATCTCAATCTACTGGTTTTCATAGCTTCCATCTGTCAGAGGCTGTTTGCACAAGGTCCAGTTCTCTGGAATGTCAACATGAATCGGGTGTGAGCGGGCGAGACAGACCTACACTCGCTGATAACACACGGGTGATGCTGGGAGAGAGTTAATCAGTAACATAAACCACATCGAGCGGGACGCCTGCTTCAGACGCTTTCATAGTTTTGCAAACACTTTCAGAGGAGTCAGCTTCAGAGAAACTTTTTAGAGGTCATTTTCAGAGCAAGATCTGTTGAGGTTCATCTCACTCAACCTAAATTGGTGCATTAGTATAATCCTAAAGGATGTGTGCATTTTTTGGTTAAAAACACCACAGGGAAAATTTATAATTTATGCACTAATGAATTTTGAGATTTTGTGCTGTTTTGCTTCCCTGTGTAAGACTAGTGGAAAGAAAACATCTAAGTGAAATACACATTTAAGTGTTTATTTTAGTGCACTTTATCTATTTACATCTGTAGATTTCAGTTACAATACATAACTTTAAAGGCCATTTTGTCAAAATGAGTTATTTCGCATTAACTTAGCTCGAAATCGGCACTTCAGTAGCACTAGCATACATTTTTGTTGTAGAAACATATGCAAATTAGCATACATTTAATAAGATAATGTAATATTGTATATTTAAACACAACTTTTCAGAAAACTTGTAAAACAGTTGTCTTAATGTATTGCCATTAATTAGCTAAGTGAAAGTGAAAGTGAAAGTCGTGACGTATTGTCAAGTACGTATTGACCCATACTCGAAATTGGTGCTCTGCATTTAACCCATCCAAGTGCACACACACAGCAGTGAATAGTGAACAAACACGCACACAGACACACACCGTGAACACACACCCGGAGCAGTGGGCAGCCATTGCTCCAGCGCCCGGGGAGCAATTGGGGGTTCGGTGCCTTGCTCAAGGGCACCTCAGTCATGGTATCGAAGGCAGAGAGAGTGCTGTTCATTCAAAATCCCCACCTCCAATTCCTGCCGGTGTGAGAATCGAACCGGCAACCTTCAGGTTACAAGCCCAACTCTCTAACCATTAGGCCACGACTTCCCCAAACCTTTGCAGAAGGTATCGCCAACCTTTCCCCAGCTGGGGAAAGTATGGCGATACCTTCTAGGTTTTTCTGAATTCTACTACTACTGTATCTCTGTGGCCTTATGAAAACATTAAATGTGGTGAATTCGTAACAGCATA
Source organism: Spinibarbus caldwelli (assembly GCA_039654775.1). NCBI lineage: Eukaryota > Metazoa > Chordata > Actinopteri > Cypriniformes > Cyprinidae > Spinibarbus > Spinibarbus caldwelli. The sequence goes on from CM077243.1 coordinate 4,410,137, forward strand.
CTAGCATACTACTACTATTTTTGCCAAAAAATCTTTATATTGCAGGCAGAAGAACACTGAGCCAATAGTATGAGTTTGGGGGTGGGACTATCAGTTTGCCCGACCAATGAGGAAAGTGCTCAGTAAGTGTGTTTAAAAACAATGATTGTTTTAGCAGTTCTGTTTGGTGCAACAAAAATTATATACATTTCAATCAAGTCACTGAAGTTTCTTGTCTCATTTGCTCATAATTTGCACCCCGTTTATAGTTTCTTCAGTGCAGAGATTGTCGACATAAGAGAAATTGTCTACACAAGTGAAAGCTTTACGTTGAGGTAGGTACATGCTCGTCCTCAGATTCACTGCAAAGGTTTATTGAAACTGATCAAGTTTGATACTGAAGCTTGTGTATCTCCACAGGACTTAAGTTGTCAATAGAGTCTCTGAAGTTTAAGAGGGTTAGCAGATGTGCAGCTACTGTCATAAAGTCGGCCAATAAAAACAGCCATAAAGAAGCGCAGCCTCATAAATGAGGTTTAATTGAAAATGAGCAGATGAGCAGTTCATCAGAGCTCTGATGCTGTTGGCCTGCTGGTGTTTTCCTCATATCTTGAGGTGAAATGTGATGCTTTGAACATTAATAATCCAGAATTGTGCATCAACAGTAAGGAATTTATCACCTCTGATTCCAGTGAATTATTCTGGTTTTTGAGCAATTCTCTTAGCAATTGTTTTATACTAAACTATTTTCTTTGACATTAAAGATAGTGTAGAAATGTGTGTGTGTGTGTGTGTGTGTCTAATTGTTGTTTAATTAAAGTGCCATTTTTATTGTAACAAAACATGAAATGACAGTTCTGGAAATAAATCAGTTTTTAGCTCATTTCGGACATTGTGAAAGCTATGACTTCAGTCAGCAATTTTAAATTTGCTGCAACCACCAATAATTCATCATTTCAAAACTTTTTTTTTTTTTTAACAGATACATTAAAAAGAAGAGACTCTGAAGAGTCATTCGCTTGTGAATGCAAAGAGTTAAACCCAGCTAACAAAAATCTATTCTAAGAACATTTAAACATTATTTCTGAATGTTCTCTGAATATGCAAAATTGTCCAGTTTTTAAATTATTGAAAAACTTTTTTTTCACATTCCATGAAAACATTATGGGAATGATATTTTGGAATGTTCACTAAACGGTCTGAAACAAGTAGTAACATTAAAAAAAAAAACTTTAAAGAAACGTTTAACTAACGTTTTAGAAATAAAACATTCCATGAATGATGTATAAATAACATTTTTGTAACTCTGAACAAAGATTTGTAAAATTTCTTGTTTTCAAATGATTATTTTGCAGTACCAACTTTCCAAAACCGTAAATCAGGAAAATCACTTCAAAGTTCTCAATTTAAAATGGAACTTGATTCCTACCTTCTTTTTATGTTTTTTATAATGTTTTGAGTGATATTTACTGGCTGCAAGGTGGCTTCAGTGTTAGCATGACTTAATTAGTCTGTAGCTCCCGGATCAGAGACAGCTGCTCATTTGAGCGGGAAAACAGACGAGCCAAAGAATCCAAAGCACACAACATAAGGTTGATCCAACACCATATAAGAGAAGGATGACCTCCTTCCCGCTTCTGTTCCCTGCAATTTTTCCCTCAGCTAATTCTCAATATCTAAAGTCATTTACCTGGACACAGTGTCTATTGTGTGGATAATTAGCTTGCCGGCTGCAGGTTGAAGGAGCTGCCCTTCCAAATGCTTAGGAATGTCTGTGCTTGTCTTGGGGTTAGAATGTAATTAAATCAGTTTTCTTCCTGGCTGTGACTCAATGCCGACTACCTGTGAGGGCAAGAACAACTTCTCCCATCTTGTCCTGGAAAGAAATGCTAATTCCAGATTCCAACTATCGTCGCCCCCTAACTTTCTTTACCCCTTTCTATTGCTTCTTCTTGTTCAAGTGACTTGGCCAAAACAGAGTAGCCAAAAAAAAAAAAAAAAAAAAAAAAAGTTCACAGTAGCTTGTTCTTTAACTGAAAAATTGAAAAAAGATTGAAATTTGCTTGGGGGCATTTAAGGAATAATTTATGGGAAAAAAACCTAAATATATAAAGAAAATTAAATAAATAAATAAAAATCCTATTGTGCTATTATTATTATTATTATTATTAATAATAATAATTTACACAGGAATGGCAATAGGCTAAACAATGTTTCATGCACAAAAAAATGTTTAAAACTAAGGAAACACCTTAGTTTCAAGTCTATTGTTTTTTTCTGCTAAAAACAAGTGTTGTTATCGTGTTGTGTTCCACAGAAAGAAAAAAAAACCCTATATGTTTGGAATGATGTAAGAGTAAATAAGATAATTAATGACCGCATTTTCATTCTGTGTGAACTGTTTCTTTAAGGAGTTATGCTGATCTGAAAAGATACGCCTTGAACACAGCCATCCTTACCCATCAGTCAGTGCAGGATGAAAGTTGTAATGGAAATCATAATTATAAATCCCATTTTTTCCAAGCTCCTGGAGATGACTGCATGGACCAAAGTGGAAGGAAAAAAACAGTCTGAAGGAGAGCGAGTGCTGAAAAGATGCTTTGTCCTGGGCTCCAGATTGACAGAAGCGCGGGCCCGTCAGCGGTTGTGGTTCTAGGCGGACGTCCAGGCCCTCGCTGGCACCGTCTGCAGAGCACACAGCTGGGCTCAACACCTCAACCCAGCCCAACTCTAACTGCAACTAACCACCACTGATGGAAAAACAAACCGACAAACTCAGCCCCCCCTTGTGAAAAACAAGTACACTTAGCATACTTTATTACAAAACTAATATACTTTAAATGAAAATACTCCAAGTGCAAACTGAATGTTATGTTTTCAGACACTTTGCAATTAAATGCAAATGTATTATAGTTTCAGTATATTTTAAATGCAATTAGTTGAACTTAATAGTACTTTTTCATAATTACTTCTGTTGTCTTTGAAATATAGTTGAAGTGCACTGCTGAATGTCCTGATAAACATTTATGGTAAACTAAAATGTATTTTAATGAAACCTGTATGTCCTGTATTTAAATATATTAGTAATTTTGCAATTTAGTGCATATATTTAAAATGTATTAACATTAAATGTAATATTGTATAAGTCACTACAGTTATTATTACATTGATTATACTAAAATAACTAAAACTAAAACTGAAACTAAAATTAAAAACCATTAAAAACATTTTTGTTACTTAAATTCATGTAACATTTGAAATAAAATAAACATTTATAAAATATAAAAAACTTTTTTTTTTTTTTTTAAATTTTAGCTATAGCTGCTAAGGTAACATTTCTCAATTTAATTTAGTTTAACTTCTTGTGCTAAAATAGAAACTAAAGCTAAAATACAATTAATAAAAAAAACTATATATATATATATATATATATATATATATATATATATATATATAGAACAAAATTACTAAAACTTTAAAATTACAATGAAAACAGAAAATAAAAAATAAAAGCTGATTCAAAATATGTATAAAACAATCTTATTGATACTAAAATAACACAGTATATCTTTATAACACAACAAAAGATTATTAAAACAATGATTTACAATGTACTAAGTTGGCATTACAAAAACTTTTTAAATGTTAAACTTTAAAATTTATGTGTGTTAAGAAACATAGTTCTAAAACTCTTTTGAAGCACAGTTAAGTAGCCTTTTAATTAATTGATGTTAGATTATCTGCAAGTACAGTGTTTTAAAAATATACTTTTAAGATTTGAAGTACACTACAAGTGTACATTCAGTACTATTAAGTGCACTTCTTTTTTCATAAGGGCCCCTCTGAACTTTAAGACTTCTGGGTTAACAAAAGTGAAGGGACATGCGGGTTATGAACGCCAAGATGTGTCGTAGCGCTCGTGAACGGGAAGGTTTTGGCCCGTGAACTGAAGAGTTTGTGTTGGCCGAATAAACGTCATCAAAAATGATTTATGATGCTGATGACACATTCGCTGTGTCTGTCAACGACGTCAGCGTTCCTTGTTTCAATTGGAATTCTGCATGCATGATTGCGACTGCTAAAGTCAACAGACATCAAAATGGACCCTATTTACTTTCTTAATGCTCTTTTTGGGCACAATTCATCGTTCCACTTGAAATCACGCTGAATATCCCGTTTCATTCAGAAACGCGTCAGATGCGTCAGTAAAATGGCTTGTGAGAAGTGTTGACTTCTCGTAAGACACTTCTCCTTTGATGAGTCTGAAACGCAGCAGCTATAAATCCATTCGACTCAACGACTGTGTGGTTTGAACTTCAGTGGAGGACAGGCAGACGTCGGTTTGGAAGATGATCTCAATCTGGCTCATTTAATGGTTAGCAAATGGAAGTCTGCCGCATAGATTCACGAGCAAGAGAAATTAGACTTTTCCGCCGAGCGCTTTCAATTGTCTATGGTTTCAGCATTCATTTTGTCAGTGGTCTGAGTTGGTGAATGTGATAGAAGTCAAGCCCCTGAGGATGCCAGCGTGTTCATATAGATCAATAGCCTGTATTCAGTGATTATGACGACAGATGAATCATGGTGCGTTTAGAATAAGTTGAGAAATGTGAACCATATTGAAAGAGGTTTGTGAGCAAAGGTTCAGTCCCTCACACCAAAAGCACCAAATAAAAAACCCTCGCTAATGGACGCCATCCAAACCAAGCGAATTATGAGACAGTCTTTTTATATGAACTTCAGTCACGCAAAAACACAAAAATGCCTCTTGGAATGGATTGTTTGCTGTGTCTGTGTGAAGTTTTTACCCAAAATCCAACTTTTTCGTAGTGAACAAAGAGGAACAGAAATCAGTGACTTATCCAGACATGAGTGTAACCTTGAATCAATGGAAAACTACAAATTCTGAAAGATATTAATACTTTTATTCAGCAATGACTCATTAAATTGATCAAAAGTAACAGTAAATACATTTGTAATATTATGAAAGATATATATTTCAAATAGGGGTGCACGATAAATATCGGGCGATAATTAATGCGCATCTTGTCAGTAAAGCCGGTTCTCTAATCAGCGGTAAATTCCAACACGTGCGTGATTTCACACCTTGAAAAATTCAGCTTTACAGGAATCAATTACATTTGACAATATATTCCAATAGAACACAATTATTTTAAATTGTAATATATTTCCTCAATATTCCTGTGTTTACTGTATTTTTGATCAAATAAATGCAGCCTTGGTGAGCATAAGAGTATTCTGTCAAAAAAAACAAAACAAAAAAACATTTAAAAAATATTACCAACCTCAAATTTGAAACATATTGTAGTTGCAGATTAAACTAGTTCCTAGTATATTTGAACATCAAATGTACCCTCTTCACCTAAAAAACAAAGAATCAGTTTTCTTAATTCAACATTATAAAATTGCCTCTTTCCAACAGTAACAGACCAAAGCAGTTGTAAGTCTTTAGGAGTCACTTTTTTCCCATATGGGACCAGTCCAGTCATGCGTGCTCCTCGCAGCTGAGGGTCATGGCAGTGGACGGCCTTTCATTGCCTGGTTACTGTTTACCCCAGTGTGAAGTGCTTCCCCATCTCGAGCTGGTTAGTGACATAATCTCCACTTAAGAGCAACACAGAGCAGACCATAAACACCAGCACTGAGCTAATGGTGGACATGTGGCAGCTGGCACTCTCTCTGTGTCTCTCTCTCTTCACTGGTACCTCTAATTTTCCTACAGAGGTCTAGGTCAGGGTCTGAAGTGTTCACAAACCCCTAGAGGTTCTTAATGGAACTGCAGGGGTTCATGAGATAATAATGAAATACTTGTGTTAAAGCAAAATCAGCCTTCTGAGGCAAGGCACTTTACTCTGGGACCATGTTGGCAACTCCCAGACATATATTTATATTATATTTCAACCTGACTTGTGGAGAAACTGTTTGCCAAGATTTTGTATCATGAAATCATGCTATATATAATTTTATTGTATATATATATTTATTTATTTTCGGCCCAGCTAATAAAAAAAAGACTTACAGAACAAAATAATATGGTCAAAATTAAATATGGCCATAATTAAACAAATGGAAGACCATAAAGTCTCAAACCCTGATATTTCCCATTTCACTGATTTTAAAATAAATTAAATGAAATCGGATGGGATAATCATACTATGCAGCATATTTTCATATTCCCATCAAATATGTCTTAATATACTGGATAAAATATGAATCGCACAATATTAAAAGATCATATTTTTTTACTTTTCCCTTGTCAGTTACTGTTCCAAGTGAAAAATAGAAGTGAATTTTAACCTTTTTATAATTTTAAGTAGACATTTGTTTGGCATGTCTCCTAATCAAAAGGCTTCAAAACAAGTTTTCTTGTGAATAGTGTTTTAATCAATAAACAATTTCTATGTCCTTCATGTCACTTTCATCCCTGTTAGGATTTTGTAAAATGCTTTTAACAAAGGCTGCTTCCTTAATGACATCATCATACAGGAAGTGACATCATGAGATCATTTGGAGGGAAATCAACAGCACAAACATGAGTAAGTCTTGGTTATGGATTGGATGAACTTCTGTGATGTTTTATGCTGTTAGTTGGTTTGTTGCCCTCAAAAACATTCCATTATTTTTGATAAAATGAGCAATGACTAACTTGAGCTCTTTATTTCAATCTTGTTTGTTTTCTTCCCATTGATTTAGTAATCAAGTTATAATGAATACAGTTTAGGAGGAGAAATAGATCATGTGTAGAAGAGAAATACATACCTAAAATTACAATACAAACTTAATTTAATTTTATTTCATTTCATATTACAGAGCTCAAATGGTACTGCATAAAAGGAAAGACCCAACACAAGAAGTTTCTGGTAAGATATTGTTTTGTATTACAGCTGGTTTATAGATAGATGTTCTGTATAGGTTGACAAGATCTTGATACACAAACCAGCCTGAATGTCTGGGCCTTTAACTTGTTTTCTAGTCATTCATTTACTGCTTGGTTAACCTCATTTGGAATGATGTGTATTCTGTCAATTAACTATCAGTGTTGTCAGATGAGTCGGATAGGAACTTACTCTGTTGACCTTTCCCTGTTGTATAGGATTTAAATTCTGTTGACGCCCATGTGAATAAGCCACGAATAGATGGCAGACTGGAAACACTGAGGTCACATATGTTTTGGCAGAGTGACAGGATAGAAAGTAAATCATATGATCCCTTCAGAGGATGAGAGAATCATAAAGACCTGCCTAATTACTGTCAATACTGATGAGACATTATAATCAAAGCCATAATCATAAACACTGTTTATACAACTAGGGCTTGAAAATTGCCAGAATATGCTCAGTATTTTCAGTCATACTCAGTCTGCACACTGCGTTTAACATTCACTTCAATGGTATGAGATAACTGGATGCTTTCAACTAATTCCCTATTATTTATTATCCTGCTATTTAAAGTACAGTCAATTAAGTTACAAACTCGATCATAATGTTTCCATCTAACATGCATTTTGAGGTGCAGCTCGTCATTTTAATGGAGTGTTTTCACTTGTCAGCAGTAAACCGGTTACCTCACCTGAATATGTTCATAAATTTGTGTTGGATGTTATCTTTGAAATGGAAATATGTATATTTTATTTGTAAACATCATATTTTTTTTCGCTTATTTCAGTTAATGTCATAAAACTAGCGAGCTGAGATAGTATGGTACTGACAGTGTCGTGTAAACATGGCTGAAGACACGAAAGTGGAGGAAAAGACAAGCTCATTTCATTGCTGGAACCCGTGACTTCGATCATTTAATTCAAGCGATTCACTAGAAAAAAAAAAAAAAAAAAAAAAAAAAAACAGATCAAAAGAGCATTTCCAATCGGATCGTGTATCACGAATCATTCGATTCAGATTGGACTTCAAAGCGCATATCGCAAATCATTTGATCTGGACTTGAATGATTCGCGATCCACGCTCTGAAGTCCCGATCCGAATTTATGGTTCATTATTCAGATCGGACTACGGAGCATGGATCACAAATCATTTGATTTAGATCGAAACTTCGGAACACAGATCACGATTCAGATCGTGATTTCGGATGCTGGCTTGCGAATCATTTGATTCAGATCGGGACTTTTGAGCGGGTTCGCGAATCATTTGATTTAGATCAGAACTTGGCATATCACGAATCAATTGATTCAGATCGGAACTTCGGAGCCGGTTCGTGAATCATTTCGCAAATTGAATGATTCGTGATACACTCCCCGAAGTCCCATTCTGAAATGATGGTTTGCGAATCTTTTGATTGAAAGACTGAAATAGCATTTATTTATTTATTTAGTTGTAAAATACTAATAATTTTGTTTTATTTAAAACTTTGATTTTTTTTTTTTTTTTAACAGTGTAGTTATTTGCTATTTATTTATTATTTGCATTTAGCATTATTTTTTTCCCTCGGTTGTCAGGGCTGAAACACCAATTGAGAACCACTACACTTGATTATGTGTATGAAATAATTTCTTCAGCATAGCCGAATATATTGCAGTACAAGCAGTGATAAATTAACTTGCGGAATAAAAGCGTTTTTCAGTGATGATAAGTAACTAATATGTGCACAAGTTACGGCTGACCTCAGCGAGAAGTGGGTTAAAGAGAAGTCATGAATTCAATATCTTTTATTCTGCTGAACATTTTATCAGATTTACAACTGTACGTTCCTAAGGGCTCAGAATAATTCTGTTTGATTTAATATCTGTTGAGTAAATCCTGTAAAGCTTTACCCTGCTGAGCCAGAGAGACTCCAGACAGGAGGCTTCTGGTTAGTGATCACTTCAGTTAGTGTGTGTGTGTGTGTGTGTTTGTTTGTGTGTGTGTGTGTGTGTTCATATGTAGGGGAGAGTGGGGACGGTTGCAACACTTTTTGCATTTCCTTTAGTTTTTCAGTGACTGTTTGCATTAGAAAGCCAGAATTTTAATACAATAAAGCCACATCAGTCGGCTACTCACCCACATTGCTGTAACACGTGCACATATGATTATATACACACAATTTATACTTGAATAGACAAAGTCAAATGTTGCAACTGACCCCACAACAGGGGACGGTTGCAACAGTCCACAGGGGCAGTTGCAACATTCATTAAAATGTAATTAAAACCATTCTTAAATATCATTTTGCAGTTTCTTTATTTTATTTGTGCATAGACATGGTCTTTAATAAGTTAAATTGGCTGTATAAAAACAAATAATAGTAAATGGAAAAAAAAAAATCAAGTAACAAGTAACAACCTTGTTTTGGTTAATTATTACAATACATTTGAACTACAAAATATTAATTTAATCAGAATCAAGACACTCAAATTTAATAATAGCCTACTTCTGTTAACATCTGTGAAAGGTTACTGAACTAAGGCCAGTTGCACGAACATAGTCACTGTCTTAAGAACTAGTTTGACCAACTAGCAGTTAACCAAGTGTATCAATGTTGTGGTAAGGGACAGCATGTTGGGACGGTTGCAACAACATGTTGCAACTGTCCCTACCCTTGACAGCCGTGATAAAACTTGGTATAATAGCTTGACACAATATCTTTGACACATGCTAGCTTTGCCTATTAGAAACTAAGAAAACACAGATATAAATCATATGTTTTTACAATGCTTCACGCAAACAACTTAGACAGTACGACAAAAAAAATCTAATGATTAAAAAAAATACTTTTTTTTTTTTTTTACCATGAAATTATTTTTTGTAAAAGGAATGGTCACATGTGCCTGATTTCATCCAGGAAGGATGTGGGGCTGATTTAGAATGTGAAGTATGAATATCATCACTGTAGCTCATTCCTGATTGAAGAAATAAGCCATGTAGCAACTGTCCACCGTTGCAACCGTCCCCACTCTCTCCTACACACCAGCCTGAGTGATGTCAGTCTTCTGACTACAGCATTTCCTGTCTAAAGATAAGAAGTACTATAGATAGCGCCATATCTCTCCATTGAACATTTGACTTCTAGTTTGTTCCACATGGCTCTTATTAAGTGTTGATCTGATTTGACAAAGATGGACAGTTTTGTTAGAGAAACATAAAGGAAATTTAAAAGAGTAGCTCAAACAAATTCATCATCATTATCATTTACTCACCCACATGTCATTTTAGGGGGTGTTTACATCACAATATTTGAGCTAAAAATAGAAAACTTTTTTTTATGTGTTTTGGCCATTCATTTACACAATAATGGTGTTTTGGGGACTGAAAACGCAAACTTTTGAAAACTGGCTTCAAAGTGCAAGTTTTTGAAAATGTTACCGTTATCATCTCTGTGTAAACTATGAAAACATGAATTTGCGAAAACTGTGATGTCATGCACATGCGTATTATGTGTTCAGTCTATAGCAATGCATATGTGCGCATGCGCGTAGTGTTTCTTTACAAAGTGAAGTCGCTATACCTACTGGCTTGGCATGCAGAATACATCATTTTTAGTTGTTTTCGCGGATCTGTGTGAATGGGATCATTTTGACAACATTATCTTCTGTACGCAGAACTACTTATGTATGTAAAAAGTAAAAACTTTTCCCTTTTTAGTAGAACCATTGTCGTGTAAATGTACCATTAAACTGAATAACAAAGGTAGTCCCAGAATCTTCATCCTGTTTTTCCCATTCACTGATAGTTTACAGTAGCTATGATTCCATCCATGTTTTTTATTTTATTTATTAATTTTTTTAATGCACATTTTGGGATAATGCATAAAAATTCTGGATAGAAACCCCAAGATATGCAAAAAATCTAAAAATGTGCATAAAAAATGTATGAGCGCAATTGAGATGGATAAATTTTTATCCAATAAGAAAATATGCGAATAAACTTAGAATGCAATCACATTTACGAATATATTCCTTGATGCACAACAAAAAGCTTGTGACTTTGCCTCAACAGATTGTGTGATTGGATAACTGGACTAATATTTAACATTGATCTCATGTGCTTTATTATGTAGTAAAAAAATAGCCACAGGCTTCACTGGCTGCAGCAACTTTCATTTTTATTGTTGACACTTCGCACCAGTTTCCTAGGAAATGATGATTTTATTCTCTTGAATATTTGGGATGAAAACGAGTGCTTTATTTACACGTTTTAAGTGATATTTCAATTTCTGCTTAAGTTAAGATATCTGCACACGTTAAATTCACAACTTTGGATGGAAACATGACTGTCTATAAAAAGTATAAGTAGGGATTTTTGCACTATTTAATATTTGCTTGAAATGGAAAATAGTTTATTTGATTTATGTTGATTATGTCTGAATGTGTAAATGGGTCTGTGATAAAAAGACAATTTTTTGATGTACTGTTTCTTAGTTCTAGTGTACTATTTTGCTATATACACAAAAACATGTAATTCGCCATTAGTAAATAATTTAGTAAGTAATTTTAATGCAAAGTTAAAGTGAGATGCAGCAACAGTCTTTTGAACATTTAGATGAATAGTTCTATATAGAGGTCTGCGTAGGACTGTTTTTTTTTTAGTCCCGCACCCGAAAGGTTATATTCCACACCCACCCGCTCCCGATAAATATTTACTCTTTGTTCACCCGCTGTCCGCTTTGAATAATTTTCTTCCCGACCCGACCGTTCCCGCTAAATTTAGATCTCGTTTCAAGAATATCACATTTAAATTTCCGCACCTGAAAGAAGAGATATATAGGCTAACAAATAAAAGTGTAGTCTGCACAAAATTGTATTTTATTTTGTCAAGAGTCTTGAATTTATTGACTTCTTCAGACACACATCTTCAGACACAACATTCGTTTAACATTTTAGGAAAAAAGTGTCACAGAGAAAACAAATGTACAAAAAAATATGTTTTTTATTTATTTATTTTATTCGTCTTGTCAGGATACAATTCGTTTAATGTTTACAACACAATAGGAAAAAAAGTGTTGCAGGGAGAAAATAGGTTGTACAAAAATAGCCTATAAGCTATTTTATTCGTCTTGTCAAAATAGGCTACTAAATTCGTTTGACATTTTTCTGTGAAAGTGTCGCAGAGAAAAATAAATAAATACATCTGTCATTTAAAATTGCTAAGCAAAATATAAACAAACCCGAGTTGAACGTCCTTCAAGAACAGCGCATCCACACTTTGCTCCATCCTTATTCTACTCTGTCACTCATCGACAACCTGCTTGTTCTGTCTGAGGGCCGTATATTCACCACCGGTACAGTCTGCTCTGAGGACTGTTATGCACATGCTGCGCACAGACCTGCAAATAAAACGCGTGACGCAGAAAGCATGCGCGCATCGCGTGCATTGCGGTCCGAGTGCAGGCTGTACCGGGGGTTAATAAGAATAAAGTGCAGATATGCTGTTCTGAATGTACGTCGGGAACGGGATATTGTTAGACCGCCCGCTCTCCTTCAAATTACACCAGAGTTACCGACCGCTACCGCGTTTTATTCTGGAATTTAATCCCGCGGCGCAAGAAATCTTGTCGGGTCCCGCGGGAACGCAGACCTCTAGTTCTGTATCTGAAATCTGATTGGATGCAGTGTTGTAATATTAGCCAGTAAACACACTTGAATTCTTCAGTTGTACTTGTCTAAATAATATGTTGTTGAGGATGTAAAGAGATCAGTAGTAAAGGAAAATGATGTGGCAGTTTGGGTGTCAAGGTTATGTAGCTTTAGGTAAATCAGCTGGTTTTGCATCCGGAAGTTTTTCTGAATGAACTCTCATTCATCCTCTCCACCCGCTGAGTGCTGAGATTGTGTTAGTCTCTTGGTTTGAAGGGTGTTGTAAATTTAAGCTGCTAAACGTCGTGTTGGGATGAGAGCATGTCAGTACACAGGTCAGAGGAAAGGCTCTTTATCACAGTGGCAGGGCACTGGACGTCCTGTGGATGTACAGGGCCAGAGACCCAACAGACAATGACTCTCCACTCTCCATATATCAGCACCTCTGGCCATCACCCTACTGATGAGTACTGCTTAAGTGCCGTGACAGATATCCAACAAGAAACTGCATCACAAACCATTCTGTAAAGTATTTCAGAGTGAAATGTGATGATATATGAGACCAAAGGTAGGCAGGACTTGATTTAATTGACCAAAAGTGTCTCTATATGACAGGTGGCTGAGAAAAAACATAAGAGGTCTTGGTGACATCAGTTTAAAAGGAAAGTTATTTCAGATGTGAAGTAAGTTACATTTTGACTAAACAATACAAAGACAAACATTTTATAGAGGTCAACTAGTGTGTTTATGCAGATTTTTTTTTTCTTCTAGCTTTAGCTTTTGATTTGCTTTAAATTGTTTTATTTATATTTAAAAATAATGTTTTTTGGACTTTTATTTTATTTTATTTTGGTTTTTTTTTGGTTTTTTTGGGCATGCTGCCATAATAATACTATATTCCATATTATTATATATTCTATAACATCGCCCAGTGATATATTGGTTGGATATATTATTAGGGTATAAATAAATTTGACTTGCCTAGTCTTAATACAGTATAGTTTTTGTTGTTGTTTTTTAAAGACATTTTACTATGCTAGTAGCATGCCTTGTTTGCAAATTTCATGGTATACCATCTTAATGTTGTTTCTACATTTATTTGGAGATTTATTGTGAAAATGTGATTTTAATGTGAAAATTTTAATTATGTGTAATTAAAATGTATAATTTAATTATGTATGATTATTTACAGTTTTACAGCGATTATTTAAATTTTTTTTAATTGACTGACAGCACTATTTTATTTTTAATTTATATATGCATATATGTGTGTGTATAATTGTGTATAAATAAATAAATAAATAAGATATAATAATATTTAATATAGAACTATGTAACTTTAAATAATAATTTTTAATTTAATTTTATTTGATTTGATTTTATACATGATTCCATAATAATACTACACTCTATATTATATTATCTGTAGAAATCCCAAATTCAGTACCATGGTATATCACTGTACCATGAAAATGCCATCTTGACACCACACTTTACTTTACACAGTAATTTTATTATTCTTTTTGTGTCATAACATAATACACTAATACTATAGTTAAAATGGTGATTCATATAGATGTTAGATGTTCAGAAGGCGAATGATTTTTGAGGGCTGTGGTCTGGGTAAATGTGGGTTGGCATGGGATGCTGGGCATGAACCGCACAGACCCTTAAGACCAGGCCGCTGTAAGACTGTAAAAGTGTGTACTTCCCTCACTGGGCCAATGAGGGCCAAACCACGACCCCAAAGACCACACAGACTGTCCTGATCACGCATGAGCGAGTACATACAAATAAACACGCTCATAAATGAGTGACAGCCCTGCTCTGCTGCACAATGGTCACGCAGGCCTCAGCTTTTTGTAGTATTTGAAGCGTTTAGAGCAGGAGCGTGTAGAGCGTTGCTCACAAAATTCATCGCCCCATCTAAAGACACACTCTCTCTCTCTCTCTCACACACACACACACACACACACACACACACACACACACACACACTGACTGCACTCAGTCAGTCAGACAGAGAAACAGAAGGACCTTTGTGAGGTGTAGGACAGGCATCATGTGAACACATGTAGCACATATTTACTCCTAATAATGACCACCATAAATCATAGACTGGGCAAATATGAAATTGTAGGGGGTGAATCATGTTTGATAGATCTTATCTGGGTGGCTTTGCTAAGAGGGTGAGCATACAGTGTATTGACAGATTTTCTGAAACCAGATCTGGAGCTGGAAGTGGGGATTTTACAAATGACTGTAATTACAGTTGGCACTGATACACTTGGCACTAGATGCCACGTGTTGAGAGATTTGGAAGTGTATGTGTGTGTTAAGAAAATAAAAGCATTTTTTTTTTTTTTACACATGCTTTGGTGTATTTTTATTTCATGGGAATAGCGCCCAAAAATGTTGTCATAATTTATTCTATCATAAATAACTCTCTCTCTCTCTCTCTCTCTCTCTCTCTCTCTCTCTCTCTATTTATAAGTCTCTTATGCTCACCAAGGCTGTGTTTACTTGGTGCAATTAATTGTGATTGTTTACAGAAAAATGTGTCATTTCATGGTTTAAAATTAATTGACAGCACCTTTTTTTCAATTGTATTTTTATTTTTTAAAGTAAATAAACTCGATGCATAAATAAATAAATAAATAAATAAATAAATAAGACATTGTACCATGCTAGTACTATGTTTCTTTGCAAATATACAATGGTAAAAAAAAAAGTAGGTAAGTCATAGCAACTTACGTTTTTTTTTTTTTTTTTTTACACATTAGCTCATCAAAATAAGTGAGCAATTTAAACTTTTTCTTTTAAGTTATATGAAATTTAAGTCGGTTTAATGTAATTTAAGTTGAAATGACTTGTACAACCAGGTTTATTGTACATAAAAATTTAAGGTAGCAACTAAACTTAATTTGAAGTTGACATTTTTGTTTTTACAGTAATAGTTTTTGAGAATGTATTTTCTGAACCTGGAACATAATATAATACATATAAATCCCAAATTCCATATATATCATAGTACCAAGGAATTATCTTGATGCTCACCAAGGCTGCATTTATTTGACTGAAAATACAGTAACAGTAACATTTTGAAATATTACAATTTTAAACAGCTGTTTACTTGTAATATATTTCAAAGTATAATTTAATCCTGTGATTCAAAGCTGCTCAAGAAACATTTCTTCTTATTATCAATGTTAAAAACAGTTGTGCTACTTTTTTTTTTAATTACAGGAAACTATTATTATGATTATTATTTATTTATTTATTTATTTATTTATTTATTTATTTATTTATTTTTTAATTACAGAATTCTTTAAATAGAATGTTCAAAAGAACAGCATTTCTTTGAAACAGGTATTATAAATATCTTCACTATCATGTTCAAACAATTTATTGCATTCTTGCTGAATAAAAGTATTCATTTCTCAAAATAAATAACTAAATGAATAAAAATAAATAAATAAATACAAATTACTGATCAGACTTTTGAACATTATAAAGAAAGACAGCTGTTAAATGAACATGAATCTTTGGTTTGGTTTTGATTTCTCTTATAAAGAATAGCTTAAGTATAAACATCAGTAAAACAATGTATACTGAAAGTAAATTAAGAGAAAGTATGTGCATGTATGTAATTTATGGCAGAGGATGTTTGGTCTCTCTCCCTCGCTGTGGTAGGAAGTGTGAAATATGTGTTTGATTTAAGAGAGCTGTTATTTTTCTCTTCCTCCAAATGGCCAACGCAAACAGAGAAATGTGCCCCAAACTCGCACAAATGAAACACACACGCTCATTCACACACTAATGAACACAAACACAGATCTGGACTCAATACAATCACATCACACACACGCTTTCAATCACTCTTTTGGAAATCACATCCAAGCATTCATTTGTATTATAAACAATAAATAAGTGCACATTATTGTAGTATGTTGTATGACTTTCAAAATGTACATTTATACTACAGATTGTGCGATTTTGCTGGTAATTAGCAGTTCAGCTGTTATATCTAGTGTTTGTGTGTACTTGTTTGCACACAGTGGTGTTAATGTTGGCATTGCACTCGTTGCCTGTTGAATAATTTCCATGCGACTTCAGGAAGTCTAAAGTCATTAACAGTGCAGTTGGTTTGACCACAGACTGGCCTTGTTTAATTGTGGTGTCATTTAAAGCCTTTTTAAATACCTGGACCTGTTAAAATCACGCAGTTTAGCCATTTTATTCCTTCAGCAGAATTAGGTTCAATATCAACCCATTACAGCTGCATTTAAACCTAGATTTTTACTTTTCTGATGAAACTGTGAGTGGTTTCTGCAGTGTTATTTATTTATTTATTTTTTTTATATATATATATATATATATATACTATTATAGTTTTCTGATAATATATTTTTAATTAGCTTTTATTTTTATATTAATTTCATTTTTAATTAATTAATTAATTTATTTATTAATTTTGTTGTGTGCTTTATATATATATATATATATATATATTTTTTTTTTTTTAAATTTCAGTTTTAGTTTTTATGCATTCCTAGCTAGTAATTTTAGTGCTTCAACTTAAAAGGCCCAGTTTCACAGACAGGGCTTAGACTAAGCCAGGATTAGGCCATAGTTTAATTAGGACATTTAAGTAGTTTTTATAAACATGCCTTAGAAAAAAAAAAAAATTCGAGTATGGGTCACCATACTTGACAATACGTCACGACTTTCACTTTTCACTCTAAAAAAAAATGGTGCTAAATAGCACTAAAAGTGGTTCTTTGGCTTTTTATCATAGGGGAATCTCTTTTGGTACTATATGGCACATATTCTTAAAGATAAGAAGCTTAATAGCACGTGTGTCAAAATATGTTACACAGAACCATTAGAGGTGCCGTATATGACTACCATAGATGAGCCAATATGCTTCTAAAGGACACTTTTACTTAAGATGAATGATAACTAATCATTTCTTACCAAATTGCAGCTTTAAAGATTCAAATTCCTGTACTAAATGCTTACTGAGAAACAAAATACATCCCATTTTCAAAACCTTTTAATTTATTTCTTTCAGCAGCAAATAAAATGAGTGCTGACAAGCCAGGGAATATACATATACAACATCACAATATACGGGGAGTGGTTGTTTTATACACATACAAAATAATGCAACAAGCTTGAAATATGTACATTTTTGAAGAGAGAGTCTTTTTTTATTTTTTTTTTATTTTTACACATATATTATACTGTAGCCCTGTAATCAGGTAACTTTTTCGCCTACGGTCTTAGGCCTACATTAGTTCTTTACTTTATTTGAAAAATCTAGTCTTTTTAACATTAATAGTGAGTGAAATTACTGAAAATTAATAATACACAACCATGTGCAAACTAAATTGTACACTCTGAAGTACTGCAGTATCTTTCACTCTTTCACTGTCAACAGTGTACTAACATTTCTGTAAGTCCTTCAGGATTAGAAACTGAAACTAGACCTGGAAGAGGCCCAGAAATAGAGAAAATTGATTTACGATGACAGGAAGTAGTGTAAATCTGAATGAATGTTCTGTGTAGGGACACTGTGTAGGGACCATGTCAGTCAGAGCACAGTTCATTCACGGAGCTCTTTTCTAACGAGCTCATGATCTGAATCAGGTGTGTTAAATAAGTGAGACATGCAAAACATGTGAGGGCAGGTCGCCAGGACTGGAATTGAGAACCGCTGCTTTAGGATACTGGATTCCAAACACAAAATATACACACAGGAGTCCCAGTGCCGTTGAGATGTCCTCGCTCTCCTCTGTGATTAACTGTCCATCCAACGTGAGGCTGGTCTGAGAATGGCCCTGGGGGAGAGGGGATAATAGCATTAACCATCTTCTCATATTTATTTGCAAGGCAAACCTTATGAGTTAAATTAATTTTAACTACTGTTATACAACTGCTCAAATACGTTTGGCCATGAACTGAAAATGAACAAAATTTTCTCTTCTATTTGAAAGCACAGTTTGTGTAGACCAACAAACAAAAAACTAACGTTTGCATTGAAATCATCTGAATAACAAAATGTGCAATAAGTGTAGTGCTTTGATTAGATTGTGTTTCACACACTGTAGTCAACTGTTAATCACCTTTTTTCAGTCTGCTATCTTCACAGTCATCAATCATGCACCTGAACTTCTCCTTCAGGGGACTCCGCAAAACTTGAAGGACTCGGGGTGTCATTACAGAGAGCTGTGTGAGAATTTGTTGGTCCACATCAACATTGGCGTGGTCTCACAGATCCGAAAGGAGCTTATGTTAAGAGGAAGGCAAAGGAGGAAAGACATGTATTAAAATATAGCCATAAGTCATACAATTAAATAAGGAGGCAATTAACTAGTGGTTCAACGGATCACAAATCTCACGGTTCAGAATCAGATCACATTACGGTTTTTGACCCAAGGATCGAATCTTTTTTCGGATCAGCAAGAATAGAAAAATATTTCAATTTAACTTGCTTTCCATTTATTACTTAAAGCAAAGTACTTCTTTGATAGCACAGCAAATACTACTAGATTAACTAAGAAAGTTTAAACGATTAAAGAGACAAGAGCAGC
>CM077243.1:4434234-4469234 GCA_039654775.1 Spinibarbus caldwelli
AGAAAAACAGAATTGTTGACATTTTTGCAGATTTATTAAAAAAGAAAAACTGAAATATCACATGGTCCTAAGTATTCAGACCCTTTGCTGTGACACTCATATATTTAACTCAGGTGCTGTCCATTTCTTCTGATCATCCTTGAGATGGTTCTACACCTTCATTTGAGTCCAGCTGTGTTTGATTAGACTGATTGGACTTGATTAGGAAAGCCACACACCTGTCTATATAAGACCTTACAGCTCACAGTGCATGTCAGAGCAAATGAGAATCATGAGGTCAAAGGAACTGCCTGAAGAGCTCAGAGACAGAACTGTGGCAAGGCACAGATCTGGCCAAGGTTACAAAAAAAAATTTCTGCTGCACTTAAGGTTCCTAAGAGCACAGTGGCCTCCATAATCCTTAAATGGAAGACGTTTGGGACGACCAGAACCCTTCCTAGAGCTGGCCGTCCGGCCAAACTGAGCTATAGGGGGAGAAGAGCCTTGGTGAGAGAGGTAAAGAAGAACCCAAAGATCACTGTGGCTGAGCTCCAGAGATGCAGTTGGGAGATGGGAGAAAGTTGTAGAAAGTCAACAATCACCGCAGCCCTCCACCAGTCGTGGCTTTATGGCAGAGTGGCCCGACGGAAGTCTCTCCTCAGTGCAAGACACATGAAAGCCCGCATGAAGGACTCCAAGATGGTGAGAAATAAGATTCTCTGGTCTGATGAGACCAAGATAGAACTTTTTGGCCTTAATTCTAAGCGGTATGTGTGGAGAAAACCAGGCACTGCTCATCACCTGTCCAATACAGTCCCAACAGTGAAGCATGGTGGTGGCAGCATCATGCTGTGGGGGTGTTTTTCAGCTGCAGGGACAGGACGACTGGTTGCAATCGAGGGAAAGATGAATGCGGCCAAGTACAGGGATATCCTGGACGAAAACCTTCTCCAGAGTGCTCAGGACCTCAGACTGGGCCGAAGGTTTACCTTCCAACAAGACAATGACCCTAAGCACACAGCTAAAATAACGAAGGAGTGGCTTCACAACAACTCCGTGGCTGTTCTTGAATGGCCCAGCCAGAGCCCTGACTTAAACCCAATTGAGCATCTCTGGAGAGACCTAAAAATGGCTGTCCACCAACGTTTACCATCCAACCTGACAGAACTGGAGAGGATCTGCAAGGAGGAATGGCAGAGGATCCCCAAATCCAGGTGTGAAAAACTTGTTGCATCTTTCCCAAAAAGACTCCTGGCTGTATTAGATCAAAAGGGTGCTTCTACTAAATACTGAGCAAAGGGTCTGAATACTTAGGACCATGTGTTATTTCAGTTTTTCTTTTTTAATAAATCTGCAAAAATGTCAACAATTCTGTGTTTTTCTGTCAATATGGGGTGCTGTGTGTACATTAATGAGGAAAACAAATTAACTTAAATGATTTTAGCAAATGGCTGCAATATAACAAAGAGTGAAAAATTTAAGGGGGTCTGAATACTTTCCGTACCCACTGTATTCATGTTTTCATTCATTTTGTTGTAAAATAAATGATTTTCATATAATAATATTTCATAATATTAAATTAAAATATATTATCAAAATATACTTTTTTTTGTATTTAATGTGTTTAGATAAATCTGTAATGTTTTTATAATTGCCACCATGTAAACGATTATATTTTAACAACAAACTGGAGTAAAAATGTCATAGCTATCATTAGAAAGTTGTCATAAATCTTACATGCAACTCTCTTAATTTGAGTGTTTATTTTTATATCTAATAATAAAGAGCAATTAATATTACAGTTTGGGCTCTGTTGTTATTTAATATAATATTATAATTTTCTGTAAAAGTTCTTTGAAACAATATGTATTGTTAAGAACAGTATACAAATAAAATGCAACTGAATGAATGTATTGTACCAAGGTTCCCTGTATAGTTTACATCATAAATCATAATTTGAGATTTTTTTTTTTTTTTTTGACATGACATGTACCTGAAATATTTCCAAAAGAACCTATTGAACAGAATGAAAATGAGATCGGAATTGAATCAAGAGCTTGTGAAATGAATCAAAGTACCAAGGTTCTCTGTATAGTTTATTGCATAATTTTAGAAATGTTTGAGAAAAAATTACTTTTACTTTTTCAAAGAAATCAATATAATATAGAATCAAAACGAGATTGGAATTGAATCAAATCAAGAGCTTATGAATCTGAATCAAACTGAATCATGAAATCTGTGCCAATGCTCAGACCTACTTTCCATCCAAACTCAAGCCCACGTCTTCGCATGATTTTTATTTCTAGTTTGTCTAAAACGAGAGGATGAACTATAAATATCATGATTCCTGCTGCTAGTTGTCTGGTGAAGGTTGCATGTGGGTGAATTTGGTAAAAACAAAACCTCTATCATCTGCAGACGAATCCCTGACATTTGAATTTGGTTTCGGAGAATGCTGAGCATATGGTGCCGTTTGGTTGAACCCTTTGTTGGATTGCTTTTGTTTAATTTCTCATGCGCCTGCTTAAGAGAATGCAAAGATATTTCTGTTTATCCCTCTAATGGAATTTAGATTTGTTTAATGGCTTTGAGTAAATGTTTATGGTCATGGAGAGGGAAAATAAATCACACTGGTGACGATTTCAAGAATGAGCAACACCAACAGACGCTCTGCCAGCAGTAAACACTGCTGATTTTGCGAATGAGATCTCGAAGAACAAATCACAAATGTTTAGTCTCATCTTATTTATCTCTGTGATGACATTGTTTTGTGTATTTATCACTTTATTTGTTCGGCGCCATCTCAATGGGCCTCTGGTATCACCTCATAACTGGTACGCTTCACATCTGCAAGATGTCACATTTAGCCAATAAAGCTAACACAATCACCATAGTTCACTGAAATGGGGAGCGTTCAAATATATATTTGTGAAACAAAAATGCAGAACAACTTGGAGAACTGACTTTAGTATTACATTTTAGGATGCTTTCGTCTGGTAAAAATTCCTTTTATGGTTATGAAAGCTTTAATAGTTCACCATATTATTTACGCACTCATGTCCTATAAAAATCATATGCTATTGTTTATTTCTTGAACTTGAAATTTTGAAGTGTTTTTATACACTTTTTCCATACAATGAGAGCCTGTCAATATTGAAAAAAAGACAAAAAAAGTATCATAAAACCTTTTGTGTGATGTCTGAAAACTTGGAATGTAATGCATGAATCATATATGAAGTTTGTTTATTTATTTATTTATTTATTTATTATTTAATATATTTCTATTCTATTTATTATTCTTTCATTTTCTTGGATTAACATTAAGGACACCGACAGCAGCTAGTAAATTAGGCGCGGTCACTTTAAGAGACAATGTATCCGTTATAATGATACACATCCGATACTTTCACTTAAGACATAACCGACAGTTTTTTCGAGGATACTCTCCAAGACGGGTATTTTGACATAATTTGTATGCATTTGTCTGTACAAGAGCAAGAAGAGGCAAATTCGGTGTTGAAGCGCTTTGAGACGCGTCTCTCTGCGTGCGCCCTGTGGCACAGAACACCGCGCGCGGCTGCTGAATTGGGCTCGTAAAATCCCACAATTATGAGATAAAAAGACGTAATTATGGCATAAGTCAGAACTAACATTGGACATAATTATGAGATAAAAAGGCAAAGTTAAGATTCACCAAGTCATAATAATAGATATAGATTAAAAATCGAAATTATCAGGGTAATAAATGTTTATATCATAATTTCTATAACTTAATTCATTGTCTTTTTTATTAATTGGGGGGGGGGGAACAATTAAACATCTCAAGGCACAAATACATGCATTGAACTATTACAGAATTAAGAGAAAAAGAAATTGAAGAAAAAATAGCAAGCTTAATATATGCCAATACATATAAAAATACAATCAGTAATATATGCATATACATATATTGACACTGGAAAAAAATGTATTGGTCATTTTCTGCTAGGACATTATGCATTAATTTTACAGACATTTCTGTTAACCTACAACACAACTCAGTGTGCAAAATTCAAAATACAGCTAAAACACCATAAACCGTAAAAAAAAAACAAAAAAAACCCATAAACATTTTAAACAAAAAACTACTAAATATTACAAAAACAATAAAATTACTAAAGTTTAAACTAAAATTAAAATGAAAACATTAAATATGAAAATAAAAACTGATTCAAAATATTAATAAAATAAGAATGATTAAATAAGAAAAGAAGACATTTTAACCAGACCCTGAAAAGTAATGTAAAAACGTGCTCCAAGACTTTGTAAAAAGATCGGGTTACATTCTGGCTCCAAATTTAATCTTCTCAAGTTTGAGGGCAAACAGTAGGTCAAAAACCCACTATCAATAGGTTGGAGGGTGCTATATAAACTTTTTATGATGCTTTCCTGGTGCTAATTTTGTTTTTGGCACTTAAAGATGTGGTTACCACGAACTGATGTTGTATGGAAAAGAGCCGTGTAATGATTCATGCTTTTGCATTGCAAACGAAACATAACAGCATACAGGTTTGGAACAACATGAGGGTGTTTAACAAAGACCGAATTATTCCTCTGACAAAAACAGTGATGTTTTCAAAAAGCTTGACTTATTCAGTGCACCTGGTCTGTAGCTGTTGTGGTAGATGTCAATGAGCTTCTTGACCTCTGCTATCAGGTTGAGTTATCGAATGACCAAATAAAGCTTCACCAAGCCAAGAATAAGATCAGTGAAGGCTTGATCAGCGTTGCGTGCCATCAGATAGAGACACAGAGGGTGCTTTGGCAGACATGACTTCCAGGGTGCGTTCATGCACAATGGAGCCCAGTGTCATCCGGGAACGCCTGCTACAATCAGGCCTTTAAAACTGACCACCAACATGAATGGAGAGCTGCAATGAGGAGGGTCTTTGGGCAAGGACAATATTTATCTGGTTAACTCAATTTAAATGGATAACCTCTGCTCCTTGAAGATAGAGTTTGCGCTGATTAAGCGCAGCAGTGGAGAGATGAGATTGAAATGACTCGATTTTCTGCAATACACATCAATACAGACAGACAAAATGAGTTAATATATGCTGTTCAAAAGTTTGGGGTTTGTTATATAAATTTCTATATAATTGTAGAGCTGTAAATGTTACAATAATAGGGCTATGTCACATGCCATTTTTGAAAGAAGTATCTTGCTCACCAAGACTGCATTTATTTGATTTAAAATACTGTAAAAACTGTAATATTGTGAAATATTATTACAATTTCAAATAACTGTTTTCTATTTGAATATATTTTAAAATGTAATTTATTTCTGTGATCAAAGCTGAATTTTCAGCATCATTACTCCAGTCTTCAGTGTCACATGATCCTTCAGAAATCATGCTAATTGCTAATTTTCTGCTCAAGAAGCATTTATTATTATCATCGATGTTGAAAACAGTTGTGTTGCATTTTTGCAAAACCGTGATACATTTTTTTTTCAGGATTCTTTGATGAATAGAAAGTTCAAAAGAACAGCATTTGAAATGGAAATCTTTTGTAACATAAATGTTTTTCTGTCAATTTTTAATCATTACATTTCATTTATTAAAAAAAAACTTTTAAACTTTTAAAGTATGGGCTAATGCCACACTTCTTTGCAATTTGTACAAATCTAGTTTATTTAATCATATTAAACCATTTCTCTTGTATTTATACTTCTTTAGCTGTGTATTTAGAGTTGAAGACTTTTAAATGACAGACTTTTATTTTAAAAGTGTTAATCTTGTCAGTTCATATTTTTGAGTCATATCTCTATCTGTATTAAAAATGCATTTTAAATGTGTTGTTTTGTCAGTGTAAATGCATGCTTACATTTATACTAAAATGGACTCCGATCTCTTTTAAATCTGTGCTGTAACAGCCAGCTTGATTACAGGAAATAGTTTCGAGTTGAGGGACCCTTAAATTTTCCTATCAGATCCAACGCTCCACGAACCGTACAAACGCTGTTAGCTGGAAAGACTGCAGGAACTAGTAAACCGCACATGTAATTTGCACAAAATTACTAAAAAATTTAAATAAAAACAACGGTGCTATTTCTATAGGTTCCGACGCTATAGGTCTTTTTTGAGAAAAGTTTCTTTTGTTAAGCATGTTCTGATGGAGTGAGAGAAGTGGTTCATGATGGAACATGCTCATTTCTGCACTGTGGGTAATGCTTTATTTTAAGCCATTTACTTCATAATTCCTCCATTAAGTTAAACTGATGCCATAGCAAACACAGGCTTATTTCAGACGCCAACAGTGTCATTAAACTAAGATGTCGTATACAGGAACATGCTATAATTTCACATCCAATCCCAAGCCATGTCGGCACATGCATGACCCTGCTGACTGTAGACAGGAAGGTTTGATATGATGTGTGTTTATGAATCAATACCAAATAAGGGGTGTTGAATATGATCCAAAAAAAAATCATATTCCATGAATACAAAAGGAATCTCTCTCTCTTTTCTGAGATTTTTGAATATCAAGACATTTTCTTAAAGTTATGCCATCTATCTATCTATCTATCTATCTATCTATCTATCTATCTATCTATCTATCTATCTGTCTGTCTATCATATATATATATATATATATATATATATATATATATAATACAACTAACTAAATGTATGTACATTTTATGTATTTATCTGTTTGTTAATTGGTTAGTCAGTTAATTATTTAGTTAGTGTTTTAAAGTGAAGATGAAAAGCTGTCCAGAAGGCTAGAACTGCCTTTCACATTTGTAATTATGCATTTGTTTCATTTCATTTTAATTTGATTTCAGTTTGTTCCATCCCCTCCTTCTCATTCACACATAATCCATGAGCTCATTGTGTGAGATCACACAAGCTGCAGTTGAATTTATTTTCTGTCAGCTACTAAAATGCTAACACCTGGGCACAGGCTGGTACCACCCATCGCTTCAGTCTGGAGGGATTACTTCTGATTGATTCACTTCTATTTATGTTTACGATTTGAGCTTTTTTTCTGGAATGTTTCTGTTTTATTTGGAGGTTGTTAGCCCGTCATCACCCTCCATCACACGGCTTATGTGTGTCAGTGAGTGTTGAGTGTGTGTGTTCATTTAAAAAGTTTTGGCAAGGACTGTAATTTTATTAGCCATTTGTAACAAGTCTATTGGACCGCTCTCTTGTTTGACTCTCATCATAGGAATAAACCAAAGGGTAATGCAGGATGCATGCAGGAAAATTATGGCAGGAAAAATATGAGTAATTTAATTAAACAATGATGGGGGAGTGAAATAAAACATGGTAGGATAAATCCTGCATGACCATCATAAGTCACCTAAATCACTCAAAGCAAAAACAAACTTAAGGTTTTCCATAATAGGTCTTATCCATTCTTACAGACATTTTACATTACATTTTTACATTACACTTGCAAAACTCATCTCCACAATGTTGTTGTGTGTTGTGGGTGGTTGTCAGTGCATTGCTTTGGTACTTTAGTATAAGTCTGTGTGCTTTTTTGCGTTAGTAAGAACCACTAAGGCAGAGGCTGAACAGGCCAGATGATTATGGTGAGGTTCAGGATTAATGGAGTTGAACAGAGGTTTTTCCTTCCGCAGGTGTGAAAACAGACGTGTCAGGAGGTGAGTTAAGTGGATGAGGAGGTCAGAGGCCTGACAGAGTGTTATAGGAGATGACACACATATCCATAATCTTCATCATTATTCATAAACAATGATCTGATGAGAGAAGATTTTGCGCCAAGTTTGGTAGCAGATGGTTGACTTGGGACAGTTGTTTATATTTACATTTACATTTATTCATTTAGCAGACGCATTTATCCAAAGCGACTTACAATTGAAAAATACAACAAGCGGTTCATCATAAAGAATAATACAAATAATACAAAGCTTCAGACGTTTTTCAGATTAATACAAGCTAGACAGGAAGTAATAAAGAAAATAATTTTTTTTTTTTTTTTTTAAATTAGGATGCAGTCAAATGTTGACAAAAGAGATGAGTTTTCAGCTGTTGCCTATTGAATATATCAACTGAATACTATATGAAATATATATTTTGAGCTCTGACTGTAGGTGATGTTTCTCTATATTAGTCATCACTGAAAGCAAGCTAACACATCTTTGTTTGCCTTCTTATTGTGACGTTGTTCATTGTTGTTGAATTTTCTCAATTAAATATGATTTTATATAATTGTAGACCTTTAAATGCAACAATAGGCTTATATCACTCAAAAGTTTTGAAAGAAGTTTCTATGCTCACCAAGACTGATGTTTTTTGTTTACAAATACAGTAAAAACAAAAATATTGAGAAATATTTGTTATTTAAAATAATGGTTTTCTATTTTGTTATAATTTAAAATGTAATCTATTCCTGTGATGCAAAACTGAATTTTCAGCATCATTACTCCTTCAGTGTCACGTGATTCTTCAGAAATCATTCTAAAATGCTGATTCGCTGCTAAAGAAACATTTCATATTATGATCAATGTTGAAACAGTTGTGCTACTTCATATTTTTTTGTGGAAACTTTGATACATTTTAATTTTTTATTTTTTTTTTACCCAGGATTCTATGATTAATAGAATGTTCAAAACAAGAGTGTTTATTTGAAATAAAAATCTTCTATAATATTTTAAATGCCTTTATTGTCACTTTTTTATCATTTTAATGCTAATCTTTGCTAAATAAAAACATTAATTTCTTAAAAAAAAAAAAAAAAAAAAATCTTACTGTTCCCAAATTTTTGACCAGTATTTAGTAAAATAAAAAAACTAAATAAATAATTGCATATATATTTACCCAAGGAAAGTAATCTAAGTTACGTTTTTCATGGAGGACATTTGAATTTTGTTTATTATCAGTTGTGATAAGATTATGAAAAGCATCAACCTGATACTCTAATGTTAAATCTATTTTTTTGAGATAATAAAAGGGCCTTAGGGTCTCTCAGACCCCTTGCAGAGTGTGAGAGAGCGTTCAGATCAGTATAGATGATGGGGTGAGAGTTGAGTTTGTGAGCATCTTGACCCCTGCAGAGGACTGTGGGGCCAAACGTCTTTGCACAACTGTGATAAATGGAAAACGAACTGCAAAATATCTGGCTGGTCAGATTGCTTTTGTCTTCCTGAGCTCTCCGATTGTATGCGCATGAGAACGCATTAAACACGCAATGTATTGAACTTGACTGATGTCTGCAGAAGAATTTGCAATAGATCTGAAACTAATGACTGACCCTTTTTTGTAAAATCAGTTTGTTTTTGTAACTTCTGGTAAGTCCGTTGCAGTAACAGGAGCTGCTGCATGTGGCAAATGAAAAATAATACAGCAAATATTTCAAACCATGTAGTGAAAACTGGGTTAGCGATTGATACAAACTGTGTGAGATGTATTACAGTGAAATATTATCTGGGCTCGGGTTGAGGCAACATACGACACCTCTCAATTACCTGCTCTCTTGAGAAAGTTAATAAAAGTACAGAGTTCACGGTAATACATGGATTGCACAGCAGCCAATTATAATAACAGACTTGTGTGTGTTGAGTGAGAGTATGAATATTGTTTTAACAGTACAGTTGAGTATTGCTTACATATTTGGACCATTTGAAAAAACTGAGCTTTCTAGGCTCTGCTCAGAATAGTTACGACTCCTATTTTTGCAGTATGCAATATGTGTAATCTAATTTGGATTCGATCTGATTGGATGAGCCATGTTTGGTCTTGAAAAATAGTTGACATACCTCACATTAATTGAATTTTTTAGTAATGGGATGATTTTCCATATCTACAGTATGATGTGCATTATTTTATTTTATTTTATTTTATTTTATTTTTAGTGTCCATATAAAAATATTTTGAAATATTAACAAAAAATGTTTTATTTATTTATTTTTATTTCTTTAGTTGGTTTCTGGTATATTATATTACTTTACATTACATTACATTACATTATATTATTGCTTAGTTTGTCTCTGATTAGTTCAGTGTTTTTTTTTTTATCGCTACAGTAAGTGTCTCTTCATCCATTTGCACTTATGTTTTATTCTTTAGTTTTAAGTAGTTTTTCCAAGAATAGATATCCAAAAGATTCAAATGTTTGGTAATATAGGTCCTTTCCTATCTGTTTTATATGTAGTTATATAATACTTGTATTTTTAGTCATATGTCATTTATAGACAAGTGCCTTTTAAAACAGGAAATTTTATTAGACGCAGAGCAAACATCCTCCACCTTCAGGAAACTCTGATATATGGAGCAGTGCCCACCACAAGTGCTTGTTATGAATAACAGTTATTTGTAAAGGAGTTATTTAAGATATCTGAATCTTCCCTGAAGTGTTTTTACCTCCATGTGAGTGCTTTTTTCCTGTGCCAAAAGACATGCCATGACAGACGGCTGTGAAAGAGGAAAAGTGCCATGGGCCAACCAATCTGTGCCCAGGCTTGATTGGAAATTAACAGGAGAAGATGTCATCCAAAAACATACGAAGAGCCCGCACCTCCTGAGAGCGATAAAATAGACTAAATAAAGGAGGAACTCGAGTCACATCCACACTGTTAAAAACAACAACAACAACAACAACAACAAAAGTGGCAGCTGTGGTTGCCAGAACTTTACTTTATAAAATATGATAGCAACATTCTAAGTTTTACAGATTGAACTTAAATTTACTGTACTAAAATAATGTTAATATACCAAAGTACTAAAAAGGTTTTTTTTTTTTTTTTTTTTAATATTAAACCTTTCCCCCCCTTTATACTATACTGACAATTATCCTAAAAATACAGGTTGTTAAGAGAAAGTCACATGATGAATTAAAGTTCATCACAAGTAGCTATTTCACCAGCTGAGGTAAATACTAATATATGAAATGTGCACATTATCATACACGATGTGAAGTGTCACAGAAAATTCGGGGAATTTATGATTTATCTATGGAAGCTTGTTTTCACCACGGAATATATATAAAAAAAGGAAAAGATAATTGTCTTTTTATCTCACAGTTCTGACTTTTTTTTTTTTTTTTGTATAAACTCACAATTGCAAGTTATAATGTCATAATTGTAGGATATAAATTCACAATTCTGACTTCTTTTCTTAGAATTGCGAGATATAAACTTGCAGTTTCTTGCAATTGTGAGATATAAGGTCCAATCCTGAGGAAAAAATGCCTCACAATTCAATTTATATCACACATTTCTGACTATTTAACTTGCAGCTGCAAGTTCATACCAGGGTCAGTATCACTGTAGGGTGTCTTTTGGTGTCCTGTACATAAGTAACTCATTTGCCATGATAACTTAACATAAAAATGACTATGAAAGGGTGTGTTATATTAGGCTAAGTTTTTATATTCATAACAAAAGCATCACTTGGCTCTTTAGATACATTTTCTAGATTTTCTTAGTTTTGTGCAAGAGGATGCGTGTTATTTTGCTATGTCCCATGCACTGCTCATTAAATTTGAATGAGAGTAGAATACAGTCAAATCATAAAATTAAAAAAATTTGTCCTCTATTAATATTTTGTAAATTTTTTTGTTAAACTCAATTTGAGTGTATTGATCATTTGGTCATAAAAATTACATGTTTTATATTTAATAAAAAAGAAGAGTTTGTCCATGTCCCTTGAATGGTTGTCCACCCTGTCGTGTTGGGAAATCTGCCCATTTAAGAAAAGGCCATACCCTTTAGTGACATCAGGACAACAGATTTTTTTGTCTCTTCAGTGGCGGGAATTTCAACCACTTAGGTGAATAAGTTGGTGACTTTTCAATTGACAAATTGAAATCTCTCAATTTCAATCTTTATCTTTATGATATGATTTCTTTGTCTGAGTTTGCTTACTTGCGTTTCCTAAGCTTAACATGTCCACCCTGTCGGCAGAAAATATGCCAGAAGTGATTACAATACAGTATTTTCAAAATATGTAAGTTTAAATATACCAAATTCTCTTCAACAACCAGACTATCAGTGTGATTGATGTAATTATATTATTTATAATTATTATTATATTATTTTTTTTAGAAGTTGAATAAATGTTACATTTTCATATTTTGTCATGATTTGTGTGTTCTGCATTATGTGTCCACACCATCATGTGTTGGTCCACTCTGTCATCTTGATATTTAACAATAATATTTTAAATAATAATTCAATCATATCTGTATAATCCAGTGTGTTCAACAGCTAGATGTGGGGGCAATAACATGCAAACAAAAAACTGCATTAAAATATCACGTGTGGAAAAATACATGTTAATTGTGTGTGTTTCTTTAAAAACACATGGTTTACATAAAATCTAAAAAAAAGCAAACAAATAACCCTGTTTAGAAAAGGGACATCATACTTTTCAGAAAATATAATTTGCATCTTAATTTTGCAATGAAAACGTATTTAAAAGTAATGTATATGTCCATGACAGGGTGGACATATCTTATGGTTTATGCTTTGAATAATGGCCCATAATCATCTAAAAAAAAATGTGTGGGAGCTCAGCTAATATGTTTCTATATTACTTGAGTGTCTACTGTTTATGAAATGGCATAAAGTGAATGGGAAATTAAAACCAAAACTTTTGAGTATTGTGAGGGTTGAAAGGCACTCTATGGTGATATTGACCCACCACGCAATTCTGAGAAAAAAAGATGTAAACTCACAATTGTGAGAAAAAAGTGGGGTTTATGATATAAAAAGCAGCAATTTATTCGTTCATTCATTCATTTGTTCGTTCGTTCTTTCGTTCATTCGTTCGTTCATTCATTCATTCATTCATTCATTCATTCATTCATTCCCTTATTCTTTCCCTTAGCGGAAACGGGCTTCCATAATTATTACTATAAATTACCATATAAGTAAGGGAACTCACTGTTAACCATTTACAGCTGGTTTTCACAGTGATACCACAGAAGAACCATTTTCAGTCAACAGTTCTTAAAAGAACCATTTTTTTTTTCTTCTTAGAACGAAGAACATTTTAATCTCTAAAGAACCCTTTTCCACTATAAAGTACACTTTGGAATGGAAAGGTTCCATCAATGCCAATGAAGAACCTTTACATTTATATTATCTTTCTCTTCCAGAGTTAGACCTTCTCTGTAGGTGTCTATATCTCCAGGCTCTCTAAAGCTCAGTCTTCTTTGTTGTCTGTGCACACGTCACTGAGAGAGAAACTCAAGAGCATAAGGAAATTTACATGGCTTCATCTATGATAATATGTTCTGTCAACCCATCACACATTTTGTCGGTCTGAATGTCGGGGCTTTCCTCCGCTGGGCTGCACAAACATGTCAGAATATTCTTGGTGCCAGTTTGAAACCCTGTAAGAGGAAGTTCATGGGTTATTGTTCCTGCTAAGCTAAAACAAAAATCATTACAGCATTTGAATTAAACAGAAAATCTCTATCTTTATGATATGATAAAATGGTATTACGCATTTAAAGCTGCACACTGAAGACTGCTTTGCAATGATTATTACCATAACTGGAGCTGGGAAACCACCCGACTGGTCACATTACACCCAATAACATTCCATATTATGAAAATACATGCTAATTTTGACCAAAGTTACCACTATTATACACTCTAAAAATAAAAGGGGGTTTTCACAACAGTACCATAGAAGAACCATTTCAGTTCCCCAAACAACCTTTCATTAAACAGTTCTTAAAATAATCATTTTTTCTTAGTATCAAGAACATTTCAATTAGCTAAAGAAACTTTCTTTGCACTGTATAGAACCTTTTGTGGAATGTAAAGCTTCAATAGATGTTAAAGGTTCCTCATGGAACTATCAATGCCAATAAATTTTTATTATTACAGGAGTGTATGGAAAGCCTAGGATGACCTTTCATTGTGCATTAGAACAGTCAATACACTATTTTTACATTGTCAGATGAAAATGTGAGTGATGTTTGAGTGTAAATCTCAATGCCATTATTTAAGGTTGCTAGGCTGTTCTGGATGGTTTCTTGGTGGTTTCTTTTTGTGATTTTCTGGTCAAGGCTTATTATAGTTAACTAAACAAAATAATAATATAAAAATAATAATAAATAAATAAAAATAAATAAATAAATGAAAATATATTATAAAAATATATATAACTGAATTATAACTGAAACGCATAATAATAATAATAATAATAATAATAATAATAATAATAATAATAATAATAATTGCATTGACAAAATATCAAACTAAATGTCTCTGTCTGCTCAAATGGTGCAAGATCATTCCTCTTAACTAAGAGAGTGTTTTGGTGATTGTTAAAGGATATATGAAGTAATTTCTCCTCAAATTCACACAGCAAAGTAACCACAGGTGTAGAGAATTACAAAAACTAGAACCATGCATGTGGTGTTTAATCATTTTAAAAACTAACAAACTTAACACAAATTTTATTTTATTTTATTTTATTTTATTTTATTTTATTTTATTTTATTTTATTTTATTTTATTTTATTTTATTTTATTTTATTTTATTTTATTTTATTTTATTTTACATGTTTTGTGGCCATAAAAATGTGGTCACTTACAATACAACTATTTAGTTCAGTTTTGTTTAGTAGCTATACATTTAGTGTTCAGCCATTTGCACTTATAGCAGTCTACATCTGTTTTAAGTACTTTCTATCTAATGCAATAACATTCATGCATTTGTAACTGTGACTCAAGTGTGCAAATACTTTAGGGGCTGTGAGTTAATCTAGAGTTTAGTGAGACTGCAGGCCCTCCGTACCCTTGAGGTGATTCAGTGACTTAAAGACTCTTACTATATGACTATGTGATGACAGCCATGCAGTCTGGAGAGCAGAGGATGTGACATGAACAAACACACACAGCACATATACCCACTCTCATATGGCACAAGCTCTGTTGTCGAGTGTTATTAAATTGCAAACTATAGTAAGGGAAATCAGAGGAAGAGAGACATCAGGAAGGCAAAGGGAGGAACTTGACGAATGAGGAGCATGGGTGTATTGGGTTTCCGCCAGTCTCGCCCAGCCGATGGCACTCATTTCCATTTTTCAGCGAGCACTGATAAGTCTCCCCCTGTGGGCGAGAGGGTGCTAAAGTTTCCACCCCCTGATAAATGATGGCACATCCATCCCCGGCCCGTCCCATCTGTCCCCACCTGCGATTTAAAACCTCATTTAAACTACTTTATGCACATGTTAACCAAATAATTAGGTGTAATTGTAAAATACTGTGACTGGAGCAGCTGTCAGTGTTTATGGCTTGAAATTATATATATATATATATATATATATATATATATATATATATATGTATATATATGTATGTATGTATGTATGTATATATATATATATGTATGTATATGTATGTATGTATGTATATATATATATGTATATATGTATGCATGTATATGTATGTATATGTGTATATGTGTATATATATGTATATACATATATATATATATATATATATATATACACACATATACATATATATACATATACATACATGTGTATACATATATATACATATACATGTATACATACACACACACACACACACACACACATATATATATATATATATATATATATATATATATATATAAAAATTGTAATTTTATTTAATGCTCATTAATTCTGCTAGATTCCTACACATTTTTTAAATTTCTAGTTTTTCCATTTAAAAGAATGCATTCATGAAAAAAAAAATGATATATAATTTTTTATTTGTAGCAATATCCATTCTTTATAATTTACATTTAAGATGTAAATTCTCATATATTCTGAGTATTTCAATGAATGTGTGAAGCGAACATTGTAAGCAATAGTTTTATTTTACGTAATAGTATAGTCTATGTTCTGTTGACCCTTCAGCTTACGAAATGCTTACGAAATTTGTTACACAGTCAAAAGTTTGGACACAATCTTGGACACATTATTTATTAACGTGGTTTGTTAAGGTAACCATCGCTATTACTATTTATTTTTCAAACAAATCCAAAAGCTTTACTATTAAACTTCATCACCATTCTTGCTACATACACAAATGATTCGTCAAACCATGCATTTTTTTTTTTAAAGAAAATTAGTCTTGTGCCATTAGTTTTCCATACAATCAGACATATAGTTTTGTATACATAAACTCTCTGACATTGAAATCTTCATGCAACTGTTTGTATTTGCAATAAACAAACCAACTGTTACTAATGTGCTATACTGAGAATCCGTTCTCCCTTTCATATAAACTCTCTCTTACAACTAACAAAGTCTTTCTTGCTTAAATCCATAGGATTAATTTCTTTGGCCATGCAGGCACACGTTAATGTGCAGTGAAAGAGCTCCATTCATGCTAGGTCAGAGAGTGACAGTTATATAACTTACTGTACATGTATGTCTATACATGAGAGTCCTAAAATCACATTCTTTTCTTTTTGATGTTTCGATGTGAATTAAAAAGTGTTAGCATTTGGAGTTGGTATGTTAAAAACCTGATGATCATGTTCTCCATTATGATCTGAGATCTTCCAAAGCCCACTAATGGAAACAAGAACATCACATGGTTAGAGACAGAAATAGCAAAGAGTCTTAAATATTTATTCTTCTTTTAATGGTATAACTTTTCTTTGTTTTCCATTTTTACATGTTCATTTCCAGGTTTAAATGAGAAAAAAGTCCAAGATGTGGTTTCAGACTTTTAGATCCTACCGTATATGCAAAGCTATCATTATATTATCATGCAGGTTTGAAGGAAAGAGTTGAATTAGAATTGACAAATGTTTTTCTGGTCCTCCAGCTTTCTCCATGATCACACATTCACTTTTCATGAGCCAAGGACCTCCATAATGAGTTTACAATGATTTAAAATCCACGTCAACCCAAGCAGTTTGAGTTAAAAATCTATTTCTTCATTGGAAGATGTAAAATGTTACCCAGCATTATTTTTTATGCTCTGTTTGGTGAGGTCATAATGGTTGGATAAACTGTTACATCCATGACCCTGCACAATTACAAGTTAAATGCTGTTTATATAATCTGGGCAACAAATGGCTCACAAAATCACAGGTTTTCACTGCTGGCTTTTGTCGGGAACAGAACTCTGTCTCCATATCTGACTGGGAACAAAAGAAGGCTGGATAACTGGACTGTGCTCTCATTTGTCCTGGTAAATCTCTGGCTTTCTGATGTGTTTATGACAAATGTGTGAAGTGTGGGATCCTTAGAGTGAGGCTTTCCTGAGTTTCCCACACTGTGTGTGTGGAATTGTGGAAAATGACTCTGTTTTTATATCCATCTCATGAGATCTGATCACAGGACTGTATAAAATTAAGTTAAGTCAAGTCATCATTATTTATATAGTGCTTATTACAATGCAAATTGTGTCAAAGCAGCTTCACAGTATTAAACGGAGAAATAGTGTGTCAAAATATTGTGTCTTTCTCCTCTGGCCAGACAAAACCAGCAGTTTAAAACTAGGCTGCAGCCGAGTCAGATTGCGCAGAAAACTCATCTGGATCCTGTGGTCTTGTCCCAACGGCCATCTGGGGGATGAGGTCTTCGGAGGGGATCAGTCTCTGGGGCACATCTAGATGTCCTGGTCTCCGCTGACATTTAAGGGCAGTCGAGGTCGTCTCTAGATGCTGATCCACCATCTGATCTGGATACGGACTGGATCCGGGTGACTATGGTGACCTCGGAATAAGAAAGAAACAGACTAATATTAGCATAGATGCCATTCTTCTAACGATGTAACAAGTACATCAGGTGTTATGGGAAGTGAAAATTAAGCATCATTGTGATGATTTTTATGCACTTTTTATTTGGATATTGTTTTATTAAGACAATAATTTTAACGCCTATGCTGAAAATGCTTTATTTAATTTATTGTCCCCAGTCAGAAATGACCAGCCTTTTAAAAATGGCTTGTAAATCTCTCATTATGCTATATTATCACCAAATCTTGGATTTAATCCTTTTTGTCAACTTGTTTTCTTTGAATTAGCACAGGTTCATTGATATGAGCTTATGCATCTCAGTTTTTGTGTTAAAAAAACATTATTTGTCGATAATTTTGCCAATTTTCACTCAAAAACTGAGGTGCACAAGTGCAGATCAATACTATGATTAATCATTGCTAAAATGAAATGCAAAACCTGTGCTAACTGAAAGAAAACAAGTTAATAAAAAGATTAAGTTCGATGTTTGGTAATAATGTAGCATAACAAGGAATTTATAAGCATTTTATATATATCGTCAATTTTTAAAAAAAATGGAAAAGCCTTTACATATATATATATATATATATATATGCACAATATTTAATGCAGCATATTCAACATACTGCATGAGGAAAATTAATAACTTTTTTTTTTTTTTTAACATTTTGACAATAGTTTTATGGCACCATATGCCAAAGTTTTAATAGCATACTGCAATGTGAAAAAAAAAAAATGAATTTAAATAAAAATTACTTCAAGTACAGTTGTAATGGTATTTGTAAATAGTATTTGTACTGAAATTAAATCTAATAATTTATTATTAAATAATATGGTGCTAGCAATGCCAACGTCATTGGTTCGATTCCCAGGGAATGCATACAT
Organism: Spinibarbus caldwelli; assembly: GCA_039654775.1. Taxonomy (NCBI): domain Eukaryota; kingdom Metazoa; phylum Chordata; class Actinopteri; order Cypriniformes; family Cyprinidae; genus Spinibarbus; species Spinibarbus caldwelli. The sequence goes on from CM077243.1 coordinate 4,452,818, forward strand.
TGAAAAAATTTATAGATTAAATCGTCACTTTGAATAAAGCGCCTGTCAGAATGTACAGTAAATGTAAATCGCAAGCTTGCATTTGAGACTCATGTTAATACCAGCTAATCTTGCTTGACATTTTGTGATCAGATACCCGATATGGATGTTAATAGCATGTGTAAATAGGGTCGATATGTACTGTGACTCACTGTGATTTTCTGAAAAGGCTCATGCACACATGGCAGGGTTTCACCATGATTAGACAACGATATTTGGATTCTGATTGCAGGTGTAACTGTTCACCTGGTTTAGAACAATCTGTGTCACCATTCACTGTGTGAAAGCGGAAAGCAGATATGGGGTGAGTATTGCTGGTGCTGGGTTGCGATATTGACCTTGTGTGAGTTCAGGTTACATTCTGGCCTGCTTGTCTGGCGGTGTGTCTTACAGCATGTGGGAATGAGCGAACGGTGAGGGAGTCCCTGCTTGACTCGCGGGGTGAGAATCTTCTCTGCTTTTGTTTGGAAAGGAATAGTGTGTCAGTCCTGAGATCATATCACTCTGTGTGCTATATTTATATCTGCTAATTATGGCCAGAACGCACGGAATCTGCATACTTATTTCTGATTATGCAGGAAAATTGAATTGTTAATTTAGTGAAATGTTGTGAAAAGAATCTCACAAGAAATATCAAGGTAATATAACTCCAACTGTGTACAAAAAAAGAAAAAAAAAGTGTGTATATACAGTGCACAGCATAAATGAGTACACCCCCTCTGAATAAATATAAAAATGTATTTTCTTAATGATCACTAATATAATTCATGGAAAGATGGCAAAATTGAAATGTATTAAACATATACTTAATAAAAACAACAAAATATATGCCAATATTTTCTGTAAGATAAGTAAATTAGCCAATTTTGTTTAAATGAAGGATTGCAGACATGAGTACACCCTAGATTTAATTCAGCAAATGTATAATATTCTAGTACTTAGTATGTCCTCCAGAACTTTAAGTATAATGCTCTGACCCTTCTTGGCACTGAGTGTACAAGTTCATGACAAATTTTCACATCTGTCCTGTTTTCACAACTCCTAGAGGACGACCTTAAATGCTCTGGTCTTTAATGGGGAGTTTTGCTCAGCTCGTCTCTACAGAATCCCCCACAGCTGATCAAGAGCATTAAGACTGAGTGAAATACATGTCCACTGAAGGTTTTTCACCTTGGGAGAATGAATATCTTCATTGTCATGCTGAAGAAATGCCCAACAATGCAGGGAATGAAGGGAGGGTAGCATCTTCTGTTTCAAGTTTTTGTATTACATCACACAATAGTGTGTGAATTCATGACAGCGTTGATAAAGCACAACTCCCTCACATCTTCAGCACTCACTCATCCCTATATAAAAGCTTTTACATTTTGGATGCTTTTGGATCCGAAATGATTGACTTGGTCTCTTGAGATCAGAGTATGGATTCCCAGAAGTCTCTATTTTGTAAATATGGGCCTTGGAAGAGGTTAAATGGGTTTATTTTTCTTTGGCTACAGTTGGTAATTCTAGTGGTGACAACAACCATGCATATCACTTCTGCAGACTGCGTCATACTCTGTGAGATAAAGTGTCACTCTTTTCATAGCTTTTGCCGGCTCTGAGATACTTGCATGTTATTTCTCCTGCTCTTTTTCTAGCAAAAATTCACTCATCACTAAATGAAAACTTAAAGTGAAGACCTGATTATTTCAGGAGCCTTGTCACAAGTCCATTTTTTTGAATGTCAGTGTTACTTCTGCTATATTTTCACACTTAAAACAGCAATTTGGTATTCATCTTGTACCATTGTCTTCTTTTATGCTAAGAAATAAGTCACCTGGCAGTTCTCTCCCAAGTGGTTCCACTGCTGCCAGCATTAAGTCTGAGTATGATTCACTGGGCTATATAACACTTTTAATTGTCAGGAAATTACTTGTCTTTAAAGGTTTTAGTTCAATATACTTACCTGTTGATCAAAATAGCCTTAAATCTATTAAATCCTTAAACACTTTTTTTTTTTTTTTTTTTTTTAGTTTTATTTAATAACTTTCAGGAGGGTGTACTCATTTTTGCAAAACAACATTTTATCACTTTGATAAGAAAATCTTAAGAAAATAATTTTTTATTTATTTATAATAAGTATCAATAAATCAGATACTATCATGTATATAATGTGTATAATTACAGTATAATTGTAGTTTGTAAAGGTTATTATTATTATTATTATTTTTTTTGGAAATTAGAAGTGCAGTATGCCACTAATTTTGGGATGTGGTGTCATAAAAATAAAATTTGAATATTTTTTGAATAATAATTTAATCATATATATTCCCTCCCCCCACACAAATTTGGTTATTGGTTAAACACAAAAATCAAAAGAAAACAAAAATAAGAAATTATTATTATTATTATTATTATTATTATTATTATTATTATTAATGGGATACATGGGATGTGGTGTCAGCATAAAAATCATTTTATATTTTTTAAATAATTTATCAACTGTTTAATCAAATAGATTAATTATCTATCTGTCTTTTTAATCTTTATTTATCTACTGTTATCTTTTTCTATCTTTAATTTTGTTATAAGAATAATACATATATTAAGAATATATAAGAATAAGAATATATTTATTGATCGATCAATCGATAGATAAATAGATATATAATTTTCACAAAATTAGTTAAACACTAGTTAAACAGTTAAACACAAAAATCTACAACATTTATTTTATTTTATTTTTAAATCTTTGTCTTTGTCTTTTTATTTCTTTGCAATTTTGTGAGATTCCACCAACTTTGTTATACCTTTTCAATACTGGGTGATTTTTGAATTTTGGAGAAATTACTGCAGCTTTGTTTACTTTTTTGGGCACTGATTCCATTCAAATCTAATGACCAGCAAGCAAAAAAAAAAAAAAAAAAGCAAAAAATAAATAAATAAATAAAAAAGTAAAAGTAATATGTAAATCTAACACACTGCAACACATTTCATAAAAAGCTCAGTCTTTAGGCAGAAAGTAAGATGCATCTATGATTGCAGGATTGAATTATAGGAAGAATAGAGTGGCGTTTGATTGGGTAGATTGTGTGTTTTTCACAGCATCGAATTGGGCCAGGCTCACCTAAGGAAAGCGATACACCTGAGAAACCCCCTGGGAGAAATGCTCTTTTGTGTGTGGCGGTGAGATGGGGGGCCGAAGCGTGCGCTCACTGAAAGAAACATGTATGATTTTACACGCCTCACAATACGCCCACAAAACAAATCAACAAGCCTCACGAAAACCGTATCACATCCTGCAGCATTCACAGAGACAAAAACATCCCATTTCTGTTCAAAATGTCACTGAAAGACATACAATAGTAATTTAAGTAGGTTTTAAAAGGATTGCTTTGTGTCGTGTCTGCAATGTGAATGACATCGATAGAATAACATATCTCATAATATACGTGTATGTTCCAGAACGCTTCTGCCTTTGTTCATGTGAAAGTCGTACATGCCATTCTTATAGGTTCTTTTGCAACAGCAAGAATAATAGACATAATGTGCCCATTCAATGTTTTTTATAAAGATGATTTTAGATTAAAATGCATATGAATGTATAAGGGAGAGTATATATCTTTGGTCCATTTTCACCATTTTATTTTTCATCATATTTATTCACAGTTCATTTACAATATTCGTTGAGCATGAGATGATTTTCTCATATTGCTGTAAACCGATTGATGCTGCGTGTTAAAGTGCTTTAATAAACATTAGTACCACGGTTTGAAAACCACGCTTAGAAAAAAAATGCTGCTTTCTTAAAGGAATAGTTCACCCAAAAATTAAAATTTGCTGACAATGTACTTACCCTCAGTTGCATTTGTTTCTTCATAGGAACAGATTTGGAGAAATGTAGCATTACATCACTTTCTCACCAATGAATCCTCTGCAGTGAATGGGTGCCATCAGAATGAGAGTCCAAACAGCTAATAAAAACATCACAGTAATCCACACCACTCCAGTCCATCAATTAACATCTTGTGAAGCCAAAAGCTGCATGTTTGTAAGAAACAAATCCATTATTTAGGCGTTTTTAACTACAAACTGGCCAAAATAGGTCCATAATTCATAATAACGCTGCTTCCTTCCTCTTTCTCCTGTTGTCCTCTCACATCAAAATTTTATTTTGAACTGTTTTGAACAGTTTTGCTTGTAAACGGTGCTTGTGCATATTTCTCTCCTTATTCCGACCAGACAACTTTTTCACTGGAGAAAACAATATTATGGATAGAACACTCGTATTTTAGCCAGAAGCAATGGTTTAAAGTTAAAAAAAACATCTTAATAATGGATTTGTTTCTTGCAAACATGCAGCTTTTCACTTCACAAGACATTAAATGATGGGCTGGAGTGGTGTGGATTACTTGTGGATTATTGTGATGTTTTTATCAGCTGTTTGGACTCTCATTCTGACGGCACCCATTCACTGCAGAGGATCCACTGGTGAGCAAGTGATGCAATGCTAAATTTCTCCAAACCTGTTCTCATCAATAAATAAATTCATCTACATCTTGGATGGTATGAGTGTGAATAAATATTTAGCAAATTTTCATTTTTGGGTGAGCTATTCCTTTAAGAAAAATATATCTGGAAAAACTGCGTGTGTAGATTTTACATTCTTTCGTTTCTTGTCCTCTGAAGTTTTGGATAATGACTTACAGAAGAACATTATGCGCTATTATATGTCTAAAACGCTGTCTTTTTCATTTCTAGCTATTATGTCTCATTTCACATCGTGTTTGATCTTCTGAAGCAGTGGTTAGTGCATGTTACCGTATCCTTGAGGATCTTCAGAAATTTGCCAGTTTTTCTGCCAGAAACATTTTACCAGGCAGTACATGGTTGTCAAAAAACCGTAAGAAAGGAGAGACACTAAAGTCCTAAAGGTCAAAAAATTGCTTGTTTCTTTTGCTGTTTTTCACCATTTTGACCTTTTCAGTCTCAAATCTCATAATGACTCGTACCGAACGTTTCGTCCAAATGATCTCAGTGCCCGCAGAGCTGACTGTGGCATCTAGAACAATCTGAACTTGGAAGTTACACAAGAAGCATAGTGGAAAAGACGAGAAGAGATATTTGATTTCAGCAGAAAATGTGAGTGCCATGATGCTATAGGGATCAATGCATTTGCTTACTGGCACTCAGTCAGTTTGAGGTATCATTCGTGACTGATGTTGAAGTTTAATACTCATGGTTATGGGTTTGTTCATATTGCTAACTCTGAGTTTGAACAACAGTAGCTGTCTCAGTAAACAGCAATAATAAACTGCAGCTCTGTGGGAATAGGCCGCACAGAAACAATGCAGTGAAAGGAAATACCTGCAGGGAAGAAACACTGATGCTTATTGAGTTTCATATGTTCATATTCATGTGTTTGTTTCCACACGGTATGATTCCAGAACATGCTGTCAGGACAGTTTTAGTCTGAAAAGTCCTTTGGCTGTAGCTACGTGTTTTGTCTCTTTACTTTTCTTGTCTCTTTTATTTCTGACGAGCATAAAAAAGCCTTTTCACCAATGTTTTTTTTTTTTTTTTTAATTATTTTTGATTCAGTGATTTAGCTCATTTGGTTACTTTAAGTATTTAGATGAACTAAAAGATGAACATATGATAGATTGATATTATATTATTTTATTACATTATTTACAATTAGAGCAGTATATTTATTTATTTATTATTTATTAATTTTAATTATTATTTGTATTATTCATTCATTTTATCTATTTTATCTATTATTTGAATTGATTCATTTAATTTTATTTAATTTGAATGAATGAATTTATTTAAATTTTTATCTTTTTTTTTACTATTTATTTGTTTTATTTTAATTATTTTTTATTTTATATTTATTGTTTTTATTTTATTTTTATTTATCTATTTTGTATTTATTTTAATTAATTTTATCATTTATCATTAATATTATCATTATTATTACTTTAAGATCATGATGCCTTTGGCAGCTCCATTTGTAGAGCTAATTTTTGTGAGCAGCTGGTAGTGGTAAAAAGCGATGGTAAATATAGCTTCTCCGGCAGTGATTAGCTGTCAAGTTTAACAGGGAGTAGCAGGGAGGTTTTCCCCCCTGTATGTTTAGTGTACACTCCTCCGACACGTTCTGTCCTGCCCCGGCCCACCTCATTCTCTCCTCCCTCGGTCTGAGGGGGTCCCGCCCGCCCGCCGCTCCTGCACATAGAGGCCTTATTGTTCTCTCAGTACCTGATCAGGGGCAGGCCTGTCTGTCAGAGGGTGCGGAGAGACACAAAAGCATGAAAAAAGAAGGTGAAAGTTAAACAAGAGACAAAACAGAAAAAACAAAACAGTTAAAAAACAAAACAGAGAGTTAAGACAAAAGAATGAGTGAGTGGTGAACAGAAAAATTGTGTCGTATGTATATGTATTAAATATGATATTAATAGTTTGAAATTTATTTGAAAACAAATAGTTTGTTTTTATTTTTATATTTTGTTTTCATTTTTAGTTTTTTTTTTATAAATAATTTTCTTTTATAATTTTTATTAGGTTTTTAGCTATAGTTTTTTAAATAAATTTTTATTTAATTTTTAGTTTATTTTAGTTTTTAGTTATTTTAGTACACTAAATAAAAATAAGAAATGTATTTAATATTTTCTTAACATTTATTTTATTTCAACATAAAAAAATAAAAAATATTAAAGCAAATCTCACAAAAATAAAGAACATGGTCATATTTCACTCCAGAATTAGAGGGGAAAAATTATAAATATTTTATTTTATTTTATTTGTTTTAGTTTTAGTTAACTATAATAACAGCAGTATCCAATTAAATTTTTGTGGGGAATAAAAAAATGAAATAAAATTAAAAACAAAAAAATAAATAAATAATAAAATTAAACAAAACTAATGGAAAGTGTCTTAAGTATTTTTCCCCCTTTTGATTTTGGCATGAACTATGACCAAACATGTTTTTCGTTTTTGTTAAATTTGCTTTAATAGGCGCTTGTCAGTCTCACGTAAGTGCTCAGTTTACTCCAGCCTTCTTGCTGTCTTTGATTATAAGCTATTGATGTGGCCCTCCATCTTTCTGCTGTCAGCTGAGGTTGAGCTGTGTTTGTGATTCTTGTGCTCGACCGCCATCTCCGCCTGCGGGACAAAGGTAGCTCTGTTGTTCCAGACGTGCCGCTGCCGTGCAAATTGAAGCATTGCTGTGGTTCTGACAGCGCTCGGTTAAAGCAGTCAAACCTCCCCCCGTCCTCACCACCTGAAACTTATTAAACATAAATCTGGGCAGCCCCGCTGATGAAAGCCGAAACTCATATTGACTTTTAGGGAGAGCACTGTAAATCTTCTTTTCTCTTTCTGTATGCCCCTCTTGCTTTACATTCCTCCGCTATCCTTACAAAGTCCGGCCTTAAACTTCATAAGGTTGAAAATTGAAAACGTTGCAGGCTAATGCGGTATGACGGTTCTGTGGAAACTCTAAGAAATAAACAAAGGGGCCGGAGGTGGTGAAGTCTGAAGTTTTGGGGTTCGGTTTGGGTTGGTAATGCGCGGCGGCGGCGATACAGAAGCGTCTGTGGTTCTGTTCTGTTCTGTGGCCTTAAATCCGATCCAGTTGCATTCGTCTGTGCAGATATTACAATGGAGTCAGTGAAAGAGGACCTCGGCTAGCATTTGACATTGAGTCTAAACCACAGGCATGATCTTTTACTTCTGGTTCTTTGCATACAGCACAATTTTATCTGTTATATTTCACTGGTATTGAGCTGTGGCTCATTTATCAAGCACCAATTGTTGATTATGCTGTTATTTGTGGTGCCTCGACAGGAGATTGTGTTTCTTCTGCGCTGGAGGCGAAACCACAAGTAGCTTGGCAATATCCAGCAGACTGACCGTCTCTGTTTTCTAACTGATGGATCAGAGCTGGATTGAGGAGCGTCTTCAGCATTTGCATGTAAGCAAGATGGGCTGGTGGAGACAGGAGAATAAAACATGTGTTTGTGCGTGTAAATATTTGGAGTCAGAATGACAATTTTGGATGGAAAAGACAATACGAAAAACAAGTCTGTCAGGCCTTTAGCCAAGCAGTTAGTGCATAAGCTAGCATACTGAGCTTGCTGGAAAACATCTTGAACAAGTATAAAGTAGTTAGTTGGTCTGTTCTGGTTTATGGTTTTAGATGGGCCACTTGTCAACTGGTCAGACTAGAAGACCACCAATGGTACTTTAATATACTAATACTGTATGTACTACTATGCTTCATGTCCAAAATAGTGGTAGACCAACATTGTTTGTTAAAATACATACATTTAAATGGAATATACAGAAGACCGTTAAATAAACTGAATTTTACTGAGTGGTATATTGGTCTGTCCCATTCACAGACAGACAGACAGACAGACAAACAAACAGACAGACAGACAGACAGACAGACAGACAAACAATAATAAAAAAAAAATTATATATATATATATATAAAATCAGCAAGGAACTTTACAATGTTCCAAAAAAGTTACAATATATTAAAGAATATGTGAAAAGTTAAAAGCAGAAGGAACATTGCAGACACGCAAACTTCCAGTGCAGTGGGAAAAACAAACCTGATACCAGTCACTAAATTTGGCAACAACTATGTAGATGATTAGATGCAGAAAGCATTAGAGTGGGGAAAAATTAGGGAAAAAAAAAAAAAAATAGGCCTTTTCATATTATATCTGACCTCACACTCATCACTTACAATCACAGGACTTCATTAACACACCATAAATGGCAGAAAAGAAGAATTAATCGGTAACAAAGCATGCCAATTATCGGTGTATCCGAGGAGTTCTGGCTTACATGCATCAAAGACATTTTCATCGGAGTGGAAAATCTGACTGGACGCCATAAAGAGCTCGCAGCATTTTGATGTGTGCGTTTAAGGGTGATGTTGGGCCATGTGCTGCAGCCGCGACAGAAAGGAGATACTGTAAAAAGAGCGGGAGGCGGGCGAGGGTGTGTGCGGAGGTGTTATAAACCTGCGCCGTACACAAAGGGCCTACTGTGTAGGGGCAGCCCGCAGGTCACACATATGCATACACACTCTCGCTCAGCCTCCCACCTGCAGAAGCCTGCCCGCTACAGATTTCATACAAATAAAACAGCACGCAAAGAAAATATGAGCCCAGGCAGGAGAAAATAGTGAGTGAAAAGGGTGAAGAAAAGAACAAGAACCAACACAAGGCTTCAATCTTGGTCTACAATGTTCCTTTGTTTCCAAAAGCGGGTTGAGGGGGTTTGGGAAAGAGAAAACAGCAGGATTTAGGCAATGTTCAATTCACATTTATAATGTGGATGTTAATGACAGCTCTGCTAAATAACACACATACAGCACTTGTTTTCTCTAGAGAGAATCTCCTTGGCAAGCGGATGCATGTTGTGACAGCAAGAAGAAACTGAAACTTTGTGTCAAGCTACACTACTGGTCAGACAGCTTGATGTTTTTGCAAAAAAAAAGTCTCTAATGTGCACCAAGGCTGCATTTATTTGATCAAATTTCTATTTCAACTGTTTTAAACATTGATATCAATCAGAAAAGTTTCTTGAGCAGCAAATCAGCATATTAAACTGATTTCTGAAGGACCATGTGACACTGAAGACTGGAGTAATGATGCTGAAAATTCAGTTTTGCATCACAGGAATAAATTACATTTTACAATATATTCAAATAGAAAATGTGTATTTTAAATTGTAATAATTTTTCACAATATTACTGTTTTTACTGATCAAATAAATGGAGCCTTGTGTGCATAAGTTTTCTCTAAAAACATTAAAAAATCATTATTATCCTAAACTTTTGACAGTCAAACTTCAATGATAAGATATGGAACATGAATACTTTTTGTATATAGTGTTTTGGTGCATTTGTGTGTATTTTATTAGTACCTAGGAATTATAGAAGAAACAAATCTGAGCAGAATGTGAGAGGCAGCTGTGCGATATATGCAGCATTGCTGCAAAGAATCATGGGATGCGTCCATGTAGCCAAAATAACAAACAAAAAAAGTTGGAAGCTGAATGTTTAAGTGTCTGGTTTGTTTATTTCCATACATCAACCTGGAAAAACCATCAAGAAAACTCACACAGCCTTCGGTTTACATCAGAAAATGCAGAAGTGCAGCGACAACCCACAAATTGCTTGAATGCACTGAAAACAACCAAATGGTGCTCATAAATACACAAACAGTCTGCATTGTGAGTTTGCTTCAATGGTTTTGCTGAGTGCATAAAGATGTATAAATATTTACTGTAAATCCGAGGATGGATAGTAGGAGATGACTATTGGACTTGCTTCATGCTTGCTTGGTCCATGTCATGGACTTTTTGTATATTTTCTTTTGCTGAATAAGCAAGACAATAATGTGCACTCAAAAAGACTCACTAAATCTGTTGAAGACTCTGAACGCCTTGCTTTCTGACAAAGAACTGCCATTTCAAACCAGATAAACTTACAGCACTGCATGAAACATGATCCTCATAACTAATGGTGGTGGTTATTTTACCAGTCAGATTTTTAGAAATGTTTTTCAAAGAAGTCTCTTATGCTCACCAAGACTGCATTTATTTGATTAAAAGTATAGTAGATTAAGTAATATTGTGAAATATTATTGTTTTAAAATAACTTTTCTTATTTGAATATATTTTAAAATGTAATTTATTCCTGTGATGCAAAGCTGAATTTTCAGCATCATTACTCCAGTCTTCAGTGTCACATGATCCTTCAGAAATCATTCTAAAATGCTGATTTGCTGCTTAAGAAATTAGCTCTTATTATTATTAAATCTTGAAAATGGTTAAAACTTAATATTTTGTGGAAACCATGTTTTTTTGTCAGGTTTTTGTTATAAACAGAAGGTAAAATCAAATCAAATCAAATAAATAAATAGTCTTCGCTGAATTAAAGAATTTATTTCTAACACTACTGTTACTATATGTATTGTATATTTCAAAATTATTATTTTTGATATTTGCATTTTTTTGTATTGTTTTTCTAACTCAATAGGTTAAATTTCTTCTTTTATGTTGGATTTGGTTTAAAGCTGTCAGGAAGATGATGCTTCAGTATTTATGCTGTCTTTAGGCTAAACTCTGAATTGAACCCTAAATTGAGGATGACCTTTCACCTGTGCTTCACACTTTCCTAAAGGCATACAAAGATTTGTTGTCTGCTAAAATAGAGAGCAGAACAAAAAATATGAGAATGAAGCATAGAAAACTTAAGGGCACAACAGGGAAAAAAAAAAGTTTAATTGAGAGTAATGGTGAAAAATGTAATGAAACACTAAATAATGGCTGTTTTTTGGCATTAAAAAATCTTGACTAACATTATAAATGGACCTGAGGGGAAAATCGAAATGCTAAAGTACATTGTGAGCCCTTTAAGATAACCAATATTACTGTATGCTGCAATCCGCTGAATGTAATTTGCTTTTAAAGAGTGATTGACTATTGAGCAACTCATACTATTGCAGTATATTACAAATGACGTTCACCATCGAACTCTCTAATGAAATAACAGAACCTCTTAGCAACGTTTGGCTTCACTGGACAATGTGTCCAAATCTGTTGTGAAGTGATAAATCTAGAAAAGTTTGTTAACATCTCCTGTCAGGACTGTGATTAACTGATGCAGAGACACCATTACGCCTGTCAGAGCGCAGTAAAGAGAGCCATGCATCAGACGCACGACACGGCCGTGCGATTATGTGTGAGGGACCACATCCAAGCCTTGTGAGGAACGGCTTTGAGCATTTAAGATGATGTCAAAATATATTCTGTCATATTCCCTCGCAGCACTCAGAACAAAATGCGCCCACAGGGTCGGGCCTGTTGGCTCTGGGACGTTTTGGCAGTTTAGCACTGGTGATGTGCATCCTCACATTTCAAGATGAATTTCTGCTGTCAGATTATGTTCTGGCGAGCTGTCATCAGTTCTAATGAGGGCAAAACTTTGTCATTTTATACCAGCAATTCGACTGGATGGCCAATTCCGCTGCTGTCGTCAAACAATTTCTAAAAGTTTTTAAATGTGCCACGAATGTTTGGAATTCAGGCCTGTCTATGTGAGCACAAAGCGCAACATTTTTTGCTGCATAGTGCAAAGATTAAAGAATAAAAACATGTTTATAATCTTTTTAATTTTCCAATTTAAACTTGATAAACTTGAGTCAATGGAAGTCAAATGGGGGTGGGGGGGGGGGGCATACATTCTATTTCAAAATGTATGCATCCTATTTTCTTTAAAAACTAATGAAAATCTATAATAATAATAATAATAATAATAATAATTTAAAAATATATCACTAAATAATAAATATAGCGTTTAATAATATAGCATAAATAATTTTACTCAAAATGCAGCAGTATATAATCAGTAAATGTTGTATATTGTATATGTATAATGCTATATTAAAAAAAATACTACTACTACACTACTATAATAAATAATAACAACAACAAATAATAATAATAATAATAATAACAATAACAATAACAACAACAACAACAACAACAATAATAATAATAATAATAATAATAATAATAATAATAATAATAATAATTATTATTATTATTATTATTATTATTATTATTATTATTATTATTATTATTATTTACTGGCATTTTTAATGACATTTATTTAGTGACACCTTTGCAAACATCACTACACATTTGTTTAATCTGAATTTAACCTGAATTTAAAATAATAAAATGTATCAGTTGTATGCATCCATTGCTGAATTAAAGTATACATTTCTTTAAAGAAATCTTACTGACCCCAAATATATAAAAATAATTATTCAAAATGCAGTAGTATATACTGTATATGTTATATTGTATGTGTATAATGCTATACTACTACTACTACTACTAATTATTATTATTCATTTATTTTTGTATTTTTTAACTCGACAGGTTAAATTACTAAATTAAACTGAAAGGATAAAAACAAGAAATGGCAATTCTTAAACCAGCCAAATTTTTTTTTTTTTTTTTTTTGAGGGATAAGGATTACTGTTTGGTTGTTTAAACACTGCAGAGGTAAGAACACAATCCAAAAATATAGCATTTCTCTGAAAATTGCTGCATTTTCCATTTTCCATTGTTTAATCAGTGAGGAAAGGGTTTTGAGCTTTAGAGAGTCTTTTATTTACTGACATAATATGGAACAATAATATGGCCTGTAATAAAAAGCTTTGTGCTTGGTTATTTTGTCTTTAACTATGAATCCCAGCACACCTGGTCGTGCTTCAGCAAGGCTTACGGGAGGCTTACAGGTCTGTCAATCTCCTGAACCCTGGCCCGGGGTCACACTTAACCCCACCTTACACTCTCAACTCTCTCTGGGCAACCAAACACTAATGTCTCTATCCTGTAAACAACAGACCAGGTGTGCCAAACAGAAAGAGGAAAAACACAGCAAAGGGAAAAACAGAATATATGTCTGTGAAAAATTCCGCTGCATAAGGAAGTTTTCAGTGTATTTGTATGAGTGCTGAAAAGTCTTGTAAAAAAACAAGAAGCCAGTGCTAAATTACTCAAGAGCAGAGGGGTTTCTTCTTTATTCAGTGCATGAAAGTGTTTTGTTTTCTTTACCATGCACTCTCAGAAAAAGATACTAATATGTACACTTTAGGTACTTTGAGGTAATAATATGCACTCTTTAAAGGTAAATAAGGTACAAAGTTGTACCTTTTTAAAAGTTTGACAGATTTTGTACCTTTTTGTTCCCTGACGGTGTACAGTAGATATACAATTCACATTCTGAAGTTTGAACTGTGATTGTACTTGAGGATCCTACATTTGAGTAGCTTGAACAGTTTTCTGTACGAAAGAAATCCCTGTTGTTTATTTATTAAAAAAAAAAAAAAAAAAAAAAAAAAAAAACTGAGCAAGATGGAAGCTTGGAAGTCTCAAATGCTCACCCAGGCTGCATTTGTTGATTGAAAAAATACAGTAAAAACAGTAAAATTGTGAAATATTATTACAATGTAAAAAAAAAAAGAATAAAAAAGAAAACTGGTTTCTATTTTAATATATTATAAAATGTAATTTATTCATGTGATGCAAAGCTGAAATTTTCAGCATCATTACTCCAGTCTTCAGTATCACATGATCTTTCGGAAATCATTTTAATATGCTGATTTGCTGCTCAAGAAACATTTCTGATTATTATCAATGTTGAAAGCATATTTTTTTTCAGGCTTCTTTGAACAGAAAGTTCAAGAGAACAGCAATTATTTGAAACAGAAGTCTTTTGGAACATTATAAACGTGTTTACTGCCAGTTTTGATTAATGAATCTTTGCTGAACAAACTTTTAAGTTCTTACAAAAAAAAAAAAAAAAAACCCTTACTAACCCAAAAATTTAATTGTGAACAGTAGTGTATTACTGTATTTGTGCTTATGAATGCTATAGCAGTATCCTTAATGGCTCATATGTTAGTTTATTCCAGATCACAGCAGGTATTGCATGCAAATAAAACCAATGTTTTGGCCATGTTTACATCTCAACCACACAATCTAAAGCATGCATATAAAAATAGACAGCCTCCATTAAGTTTCAGAGAGTTAGAGCAGAAGATGAGATAAAGGAGCCTGTCTCTCACTTCACAGATGATATCTCTCATTCTAATGCACAATCAACATATCTTCTGACAGCCTGGCAAAATGCTCCATGTCGAGTTTTCATTACTATCTGCTTTCTTAACTGAAGTGTGTTCAGACGGATCAGGTGGCCAGGATGTTTCACATTCCTCCATCTTCACCAGCCTCTAGGGGTTCATGATGGAACTACAGGGGGTTTCTGTGATGAGTTCAATAATATATTCAATTAAATAAGAAAAATAACATGAATATATCATTGAGATGACAATTCTTATCCAAAGTCCCACTGAAATCCAAAAGTTTTTAAGTAATGTTGACATATCTAATTGATCTGAATTTGAATTTCGTAAGGCCAGCCGTCTGTACTGCACTCTTAAACTGGAGTGTTTTGTCAACTGGCCAGGAACAACCTTATTTTATAAAACTGATATCAACTGGATACTAAATCAATCAGAAATTCATTATGCTGATTAAACAATCCATAACATTTAATGATATCTTTGGGACCCATTCATGGAGGCTTTGGTTTACAAAGTTTTTATTTTGCATTATTATTTTGGTGACATAAATCATTCTGCCCTAATCTCACTGTATTAGTTGAGCCAGTGTTACTGTGGGATGTTTAAACAAATATGTTTAGACTTTTTGGAGGAATAAAGGGAGTATTTTAACACACATACACAGAGAGAGAGAGAAAACACTACCTAACATCATCCTGTATGCATTAAAATGCACAGATTGTACAGTACACTATACATGGCCACAAAAATTGGCTAATGAGGAGGATGTTAGCAGCACAGATAAACACCACAAAGACATCTGAAATCTGTCACGAGATAACATGGCTGGGAGAGGTCTGAAGTTGTGGAAACGTCAAAAAAAAACAGGAAGCCCTGTCAATCCCTTGAAAATCACCTTCCTTGGAGAGCCTGTAAAAATAAATAAATAAAATTATATGTATATAAAGCAAAATGTTTAACATCATTACTCCAGTCTCAAGTGTCCCTTTTAGGTGTTTTTTAAGCTTTAATGTGAGTCACTATTACCATTACCTTTCTCCACAAAAGCTGGCATGCAGTTCTACTTCTGACACTGGAAATGTTGCTGTGCATATCGGGCACTGGGCCTCAAGTGCCTACACATTACAGACAAATATGTATGCAGGGCAAATTTTGTAAAATAAGAATTGATAATTGACAATGTTAAATTTAGCTTTTGCTTGTGTAGCTCCTGAGGGTGATTGCAACATTGGATGATGCTGCATCAGGTCTAAGGTTTTGCCTTGAAGATGTCGCCTCCTCTATCAACACCAAATCTTCTTCCTGCAAACAGAAAAGAAAAATGTGATGTTGTACTGATAGAATTCTAGGCTGTTGGGAGTAGTCACAAATAAAAACACCCCTTAGAAGTCAGAGGCATATTGAAATGTGGAAGTTAGTTAATTAAAAGGTTTTCAAAACAAAGTCTCTGCAAGGCTACAGTGGTACTGGCTGACAAGTCCTGATTATCATTCGTTACTATTGAAGTAATACGTTTTGCAATTGTCAGTGCACAGGTCGTAAAGATAGTACAAAACAAACCTGTTATTAAAATGCACAATAGACAGGTGCAGACTAGAGTGAAGTCAGAATGTACAGACATCGGTCCCAAATCGTTGTATTTTAGAAAAATATTAAATGGCAAACTGTACGTGGCGCTGGATGATTTTGAACAGCTGTTGGGTGCCCAGAAT